>OY757938.1:64461820-64489320 GCA_963585895.1 Sepioteuthis lessoniana | reverse complement strand
GTTCAGGTACGAAACTTTTATTTAACTTTTTGAGTTTAAGATTTTCCGACATGAGGAAAGAGAGACACAATTTCTTTCTATGATGACTTTTCCATCTGACCTCACCATGTGCGGCGCCCCGCCGGAAACTATTGGTCTGACCTCGGCGAGCTCCGAAAATCGACTTCCTTCCTCTAGCGTCGAATTTCAACTCATTCTTTCTTTTTCAAATCCCCAAATACTCAGCCCACCGCTTCCAGGCATGACATCATTCACATCCCCAGTCCTATATTCTATCTGGGTTTTTTATTGTGGCATCTGTGATTGTCACATCCTCCCTGCGCGCGAGTGAGCGCCTGCACTCAATGTGTGCACCTAACTAACACACGCACAAAGCCGAAATGTTCTCAGCCTTACTAAACCGAAAGGTAAGATATATAAAACGAAAAATGATAATATTAAAAAAATCCCTCCGCAATTATATAACATTAGTAAAATAATACCAGTACAGTTCTTCTACAAGGATGGTTTTGGCATTAAATACCTCACGAAGATTGATGTGCCATTAAACATAGAAACTATACCATGTTAAAATTTTCCCTCGTTTAGAGCACTGCAGTAGCGGCTATGATAGTCACCAAGCAATTTTCGATATTGTTACATATTTGTAACATTGTTAGCATTGACCACCAGAGGGTTAATAAACGTGACAGTTTCAAAAACCCATTCTCGATCTCTTTTTACTTTATCGTCATATAAAATCGAATCGGCCACCATACTTCCAATCGTGTAAAGTTGCGCGTTTCTCTTTGTGCTAATTCCCTTTGGGAAGGCATGGATCCATTTGCTCTTTTCCACAGTGGGAAAATAATCGGGTAGACTTGGTTCTTTAACATTAGCAAAGCCACCAGCTAAGAAGAAGAAAAATTCTGAATTCAAACCAAAATTGACTTTGTGTCGCATCCTACCTATGGCAAAAGGGTTGAGTAAATAAAGAGTAAATAACGCTACACATCAAACTTTACTGCCACAACAAGATTGGTAAGGCAACCCACCTAGGAGAAGGAGAACTGAATTCAAACCAGCTGTACTCTGCTTAAAAAGTGACAGTGTGTCACATCTAACCTGTGAAAGAACGGTTGAGTAAATACAGAGTAAATAACAATACACATGAAACATTACTGCTACAACAAGATTGATAAGGCAACCCACCTAGAAGAAGGAAAATTCTGAATTCAAACCAGCTGTACTCCGTAGTGGAGGTTTTGATAAAATACATACTTGTTTGTTAATAGGGACGCGAAGCAACCTCATAAACCTAAAATGAATATATAATTTCTATTTGTTTTAAGCTATAAAACTCTCAGTTGTGTTATTGTTTTTTAGATTTAAAAAATTATTAAGAAAAACAGATTTCTGATCCTATAAGATCGCAATCAGACATTTTGTAAATAAAACGAGCTGAAATGGGACTGCAGACATTAATTGCGGGAAAAAATATCGGAAGAAACATTTGATTATTGATTTCGACAAATGCGCATCATAAAATCTATATTTATTAAGTTTAAGTGTTTTTTGGTTGCATCTGTCGATGAGGAGGAAAAGCACTAACAACGGCTTGCAACCATGTAACACTTAGCTCCTCTCTCCCTGGGTGCACGCATTTAGATGCAATAACAAATATGCAGAGAGGTACAAGCATATCATGTATTTGTCGCTGCCTCCCACCAGACACGACCTGACACAAGGTCAAAAGCCCGAAGGCCAATTAAAGTGGGGATAAAGGGGGGAGGTCGGGAACGAGCCGAGACTCGAACCCTGCTTGTCTGTGCTGCTCATCGGCTCACTTAGTGCAATGTGAGCCTGATGAGGCAAGCAGTTTCACGAACCCAAATGTGGGTCCGGGATATCAATAGCAGTACAAGTGCGTATAAGGGTAGCGTAAATGCACTGTATATGTACTTACCCAACCCCTCCACCACGAGCAGGATGTGACACAAGGTCACTTCTTAAGCGGAGTTTAACGGGTTTGGATTCAGAATTTTCCTTTACCTAAACCGGTTGCTATACCAAGTTTAAAGAGCCCTATCTGCCCTACTATCTACTCATAGCTGGGGGGGGGAGAATAGTTGGATCCATACCTTTCTCAAGGATATTAGAACTCTCTGTTGGGGTGTCCTCGCGGTGTAATGGTTAAAGCACTATGCTGTAGAATCATAGTTAGCGAGTTCGAACTCCAGTCGTGCTATCACGTTCACTTTCGGACAAATACTCTTGGGAAAGGTATGAACCCATTATCTTCCTAGCTATGGGTTAGATAGTACCACCGCCGTTCTTCTAGAAGGAAGGAGGACATTGGTATTAATAACCCAAGAAGGTTGATATGCCGTTAAACAAAGAAACCAAACCAAACTAAACCAAACTACCTCACCCAGGATTTGAACTCAGGTCGTTGTGTCCATTTTCTACGATGGTAACAATCACACCACGTGTTTAGTTTGATTCTTTCTTTATCATATTTACCCAACCCCTCCGCTCGGGCAGGATATGACACAAGGTCAATTTTTTTAAGCGGAGTTTAACAGGTTTGAATTCAGAGTTTTCCTTCTCCTAGACTAGTTGCCTCACCAAGGCTGAAGAGCCTAGTCTGCCCTTTGATTCTTTCGTTATGATCAAGAAATCATTGATCGATGAAATCAATTTTTTCCAGCTCTTTTGAGAATGTTTGAAATACATAAAATTATTACTTAATGTCAGATCTTCAAAATTCGACCTATACACGAGTATATACGATATGTACATCTGGCTGCAAGCGTACCTGCATGAATGTGAATGGGCATAGATAATGAAAATGGATGTATGTATATAGTAGCATCCAAAAGATAGCTAAACAAGTAAGGCTTGCTTTGGTTTGGTTTGGTTTGGTTGGGTTTTATGTCATATCAACCACTGTAGGTTATTTAATGCCAAATTCATTTTTATACTAATGAACAGTTTTATTTTAAACAAACCTGTTTAGCGTAAGTACACAGTTTAATTGTAAAAATAGTTCTATTTCAAACAATTCAGTTTAGCATCTGCACAGTTTTTTGTTTACACACAATCAAATGTAAAAACGGTTCTGTTGTATTGTCACATAGATATACCAGTATACACGGAAACGTCGTCAACATAATATACGAACGTACTCACTTCTTTAGAAAAATATACCTCTCACACTTTATTCTCGAAAGGGTTGCGAAAGGGTTGATATTGGTTATGTGTAAGAGGTGAGTTGGAGACTGAACAGACTGCAACATATTGACCCCAAGTTCCTCTGTATTATAGCAGCACTTCTTCCTTATTCTGCAGGGCTGCTCAACCGGGGTCCTGAGGGCCCAAGCCTTCAGTCAGCAAGCTGGCTCTCACTACGGCATCTTGTCTCTAACTGTGACTGCAACTCGAACTGAACTCTGTCTGCCTCGAACTCCAACTAGCTCAAACCCTCTGTGGCACCTGGTTATATAATTGTTTGATACCCACCTGCTTCCTGTGGGCGTACGCATCTGCACCGAATAAAACCCGTCCACAGGACAAGGTAATATTCCGATATCTTCGACTGGATGCACCTGTTTCTTGATTGACGGCTCGGTCGAAGGTCAATATGTTACAGTTCTATTTCAAACAATTCAGTTTAGCATAAGTACAATGTTTAGTTCTATTTAACCCATACATAGGATCCTATCAGGTGCTACCACTCGGGGCCAGAGTGGACCTAGGAATGACGGCAATAAAGAGGTACTCTGCATTCCCCAAAGCTCCAGCATCAGATCATTTAGTGTCATATCAGGACACTCGTTAGTGGGGGTGTCTTACTCCTCTGCAAAGATGCAGTCGGTGTATTCTACAACCTCAGCCGACTGGACCATTAAACAAGTTAAAAGATAATAAGATAGAAAGTGAGGGATTTCTCTATGGGCATAAGAGGGTAAGTTTTTTGTATGTTCATTCTTCGATACAAGTACGGTGAGAGATCAGTTGACAAGGGTATCATTTTAAAAAGTATTTTAGTTTAGCGGGGTCTGTGCGGTAATAACGGCGGTTTTCTTTTCCGGAAGGCCGGACTGCATATATTGAAGCTCTCCTACTCTGCACAGTGTAGAGGTAATTGGTGTCCTTCGGCCATCATTCATTTTAGATACAAGAAGAGCGTAAACAACAAAGTATTGAAAAAGAACGGGATAGAAAACTAAGTGATCAAAGTGGAAGGGGAGATTTATTGAGAAGTCGACACTATAGCGTTTCGGTTCTACTGAACCATCATCAGGACCATGAGGGGTGATATTAGTGATGCTAAGTCAACGAGGGATGTTTAAAAAGGCAAAATACAAAAACCTGTTTTTGTAGTTTTTCAATAAATCTCTCTTTCCACTTGGATCACCTTGTTATCAATTTTTCTACATATTGTCGGATCACAATCCTTCATTTACTTTCATAGAAAACTAAGTCTTCATTTATTATCTATATTGTGATAGCGAGGGACCACACACACACACACACGTGATCAGGACATAGCATCAATAAAGACGGCCGTATGTGACTATTTCAGAACTCGTTCTTGCGTCTTTTCCTTTTCCTTGTGGGAGGGATTGTCCATTTGATTGGTTGGTAGGTTTGTTGGTTGGTTGGGTTTTATGGCATATCAACCTTTGTAGGTTATTTAACGCCAAATCCATCTTTATGTAAATAATCAGTTCTATTTCAAACAATTCAGTTTAGCATGAGTGCACAGTTTAATTCTGTTTCAAGCTATTCAGTTTATTCAAACAGTTCTAATTCAAACAATTCAGTTTAGTACAGATTTTTTTCACACACAGATAAAAGTCAAAACAGTTCAATATAAAACAAATCAGTTAAGTGTAAGTACAGTTTCAATGTCAAAAAACAGTTCCATTTCAAATAATCAAGTTTAGAATAAGCACGCAGTTTAAATTTAAGTACGTTTTCTCAAAAACATTTCTATTTCAAGCTATTCCTTTTAATCAAACAATACAGGTTAGCATAAGTATGTCGTTAGTTCTATTTAACCCAAAGATCAGGCCCTATCAGGTGGGCCAGAGTGGACCTGGGAGCAATGGCAATGAAGGGGTGCTCCGCATTCCCCAAAGCCCCAGCATTACTGGAACCTTACCATCATATTGTTTAGTGTCATAAACAGGACGCTCATTGGGAGGTTTTTTTTACCCCTCTTCAGAGATGCAGTCGATGAATTCTACAGCCCCATCCGACTGGGTAATGTCCAGTAGAGTAGTGGCTAATGTACAGAACAGTAATATCGTAGTAAGCAAGTTCAAAATCCAGTCTTTCCCTTGTGAAAGGCATGAGCCACTTATCCCCTTCCAAGCTGTGGGTTAAATAGTACCACTGCTATCTATCTACAAGGATGTCTACGGCATTAAATAACCCACAAAAGTTATACAAAGAAAGCAAACCAGACCTAAATTATATTTGTTTCTAAAAATTCCCATAAAGAAATAAAAGCAAATTCGTTGAAACATTTGCCCTATGAGATGAACGCGCAGGGTACGGAGGCAAAATATGAAATAGGAAGGATTGGATTCATGCCTTTACTATAGGATGCGGAAACCAAAATAAGGAATAATTTTTTAAACGATTTTTTTAGTCTGATTTGTCCAATTCAAAAGAAAAAAAAAACGTGATGAATGTAAATTTTCATGATTAGCTCAATAATTTAGTCACTTTTTAAAAATTAAAATTAAGCGTAATATGAGTGAGCAAAACAAAAAAAAAAAAAAAAAAAAAAAAAAAACGACATAGAATCTATGACTCGCTTAACGCCGAAACTAAGCCAAAAATATTCCCGAAGTAACTGGATTTTCTTTATGACCTTCATCAAGTCCAGACTTTAATTGCGCTATATAGGGTCTTTAAGAAAACAAAAAAAAATGCAACTTTCCATCCAAATATTGGTGTATTAAAGACCGTTATTGAGAAGGAATGGAATAAAATATCTGAAGAATTTATTTTGAAGACATGCAAATCGTTTCGAAGGCGTGCTGATACAATAATTGAAAAAAAAAATGGCAGCCATAATGAGTAATGTGACGTTGAATTCTACTCTAACCTGAAGAGATCGATATCTCGGTCTTTGTCCTCTGTAGAATGTTGTTAAGTAGACTGTGTATTGCCGAGGGCAGTCTGGCACTTGACACTCCGCAAAATAAATCCCGGTCAAGACTCCTATTTCGAGCGTATGATAAGCAGACAAATAATGTGGAGGTTAATTCGGGGACCTCAGACGTTGATAAGGGGGTTGCCAATTTATTTTCACATACACCATCAAGTCCTTTGTCTTCCTACCCCCTCAGATCACGGAATAACGAAGTTCTAGGTTAGATAATATTAACTGTAGACAGATTTCCAAAATTCAATTGTAATGTTTAAGGAGGCAATAAGACGTTTAGCGAGAATCAATGAAAGCGGTACGGGGCTAAGACAGATACATGCGAAAGAAGACAAATCGATAGAGGAAAGAACACAACCAAAATATTTCAACACAAGGGTGCATTTAAAATACAACAAAATTTTAATTGGCGAGGATTAAACAAGTAATGATGAGATTTAAGAAACAGTTCCTTTTTCTTTTCTCTTTTCATTTTAAAATACCGGCAATATAAAGCCAACTGGAAATCATCAAACAAAAATGTCTCTCAACAGTCCTTTTTCTTCTTTCTCTTTTTTCTTTCTTTCTTTTTCTCTTACTTGAGTAAAAGTGTCTGAGTTGCCGGACTGATGCATGTAGCAGTGTTCATACAATAAATTTAATTATTGGTGAAATAGAACCTTTACAGTCTCTATTTCTTTGAATACATATAACTTTCCAATATTTAAGAATTGTAGAAGGAAAACGTTTTGAGTTGTACTTATCTTTGACGGGTTCTCAATTTTCAGATGTCTTTCTCTCTTTTTTACGGGTGAGTGTCTTTCCCAGAGCTGGTTGACCTCAGCGATCTGGCTCTTACGCTAGCTTTATCCAAACTAAAATTCTCTTTCAAATTTCTCTAACGCGTGATGGCCTTTTTGGCGCGTAGAGCCTGTGGACCAATCATCCGATTTTCCTCTCCCACCACCTCGCCGGGTCACGCCACTGTGATTGACCTAGACTTTTTTTGTTCAACAGACTAATGGGCACAGAGTGCAGATAGCTTGCGCTTCCTTTCCACTAGCATTTTAACGGTCAGTCTTAAGGCCTGTTGATTCAAATAAAGGTGTAAGGGTATTGACCTACCCCCCCTCTCTCTCTCTCTCTGTAGCATACCCTGTCACAGTAAATTTACTGTCTTGTATGTATTTTTATATTTTGTCGTTTAATTTTTTAAGTTAAAATTAGTCTTGTTTCCCAAAATGAATGCAATAACTCAACTAGAGTTCGAACTCATTTTCTACCGTATTGCAGTCCTGTAGGTTAGTCATTAGGATACGAGACTTTCTCAGATATGTAAACAACCGAAGACTTGTGAGCCAGACAACACAATACTTAGTAACTACAGGGTGAAACGATAAAATTGTCGTCCTAAAGAAAACAACACTACAGCTTTATTTTAAAACTCTTATTGAAAAAAATCAATTCAGTTAACTTGATTATGTAGTAGAGCTGACATCTACAGGGGGAAACGAAAAAATTGTCGTCCTAAAGAAAACAACACTACAGCATTATTTTAAAACTTTTATCGAAAAGATCAATTCAGCTAACTTGATTATGTAGTAGAGATGATATCTATTCAATGTAGCCGCCTTCAGCCTCAATCACTGCCTCGATACGGATCCGGAACTGGGAGCATGCCTTTTCCACAAGCGCCGGCGAGAGCTCGGCGAATACTCGGCAGATGGCGGTGATCAGGCTTGCTTTGGTGTTGTGGGTGGTCATGTTGGTGATGTTCTCGAGGTATGACCAAACGTAGTAGTCCAGTGGGTTCAAGTCGGGGGAGGAGGGGGCCAATGAGAGAAGGGTACAAAGTCGTAGCACTCCTTCTAAAGCCAAGCCTGGGTCTCTTTGAACTTGTGGGCCGGCGTCGAGTCCTGCTGCCACATCCAGAGTTTGCCACCGGCCACCTGATTGCACCAGGGGGTCACCACACTCTTCAGCACATCTCGGTACACTTTGGTGTTGACCTTCAAGCCGACTTTGAAGATGTGAGGTGGCATGATGTGGCCCTCACTTGAAACCACACCAAAGACCATAACCGTAGCCGGAAACTTTGTTTTTATCCCCCTGGGCACATTGAACTCTCCGGATTTGCATTTTGAGGGTGCTGGCAATGGTCCTGTTATCATAACTTGGATCGTTTGAGAGCATTGGTTGTACAGCGGCGCATCTCTGATCTCGCTCGTTGAACATTGTGTCACTTTCAGACATGATAGAAGGCTCCTATCGCTCTTAGGATTTGTACACAAGTGGCCAACTAGTAGATGGTCTGCAACAAAAAAAGAAAACGGGTTTTCATTAAACGGAAATGGAATCATGTCGTCTTTTCTAGGGCGATAATTTTATCGTTCCACCCTGTACAAATGCATACCATGGCAACTAATCGATCAATAGGAAGTCCCCATGGCGTAAAGGTTAAAGTTCTTGTCTGTGACCTCAAAGTGAGTTCAAAATCCAGTCACGCCATGATATCTAATTGCCTTGGGAAAGGTATGAACCCACTTATCCCTCCAGCTGTGGGTTAAATAGTACCACCGCAGTTCTTTTTTAAGGATGGCTTTAGTATAAGATAACCCACAAAGGTTGATATGCCATTAAACAAAGGAACATAACCAAGCTATCCTTGTCGTTAGTTCAGTACACACTCTATATCTATAGAGAAGATGTTGTCATGTATTTGCTAACCCCTCCCCTCAGGATGTGACGTAAGATCAATTTCTAAACGAAGTCTAACAAGTATGAATTCAGAGTTTTCCTTCCCCTAGACAGGTTGCCATATCAAAGTTAAAGAACGCAGTCTACTCTACTATTTCCCAAGGATATTAGAGATGTGTGAAATACAAACAGCCTCCTCCAAGTTTGAACTCGTTTTGCCGTGTTCATTTCCAACGCCAATAACCATTGCACCAGGAGCGCCTCCAAATATTTATGTATGCTTATTTGATTGGTTGGTTGGTTAGTGTTGTATCGTGGTAAGGAAAAGATATACAATGAAATAGAGTTGATTACTTATTAATTCAAGTGGTACAGTCCGATTAGTGTTATAAGTCTCTCGCTGTTGGTGTTTCGTCCAAAGTTGGTCTTACTACTGACCGACGTCCTTCTGGGCTATCTCTCTGCTTCTCTTTCTCCTTCTGCTTCTTAAAGAAACACAGCGTCTTTTATACTTCCGCGATACCGGAAGTCACGTAGTACGAGCCACTATACGACAGTTAGGTTTATGGCTCGTCAACCCTTGTTGGTTTATTTAAAGCTGAAGTCATTCTTTTTCTTTTCCTTTTGCGAGCAGTTATATGATTTCTGGTACCTTTACCGTTTGATTATAATAATTTCTAAACACTTATACCTTCAAGTAACTATTCTTAAAACAAATGATTTACAAGCAATGATATAGTTTCAAGTATTCCTATCTAATGCAAATAATTTTCAGATATATTTATTCGAACCTTAGAAAAGTCAGAGTGGACCTGGGGATAGTGGCAACGAAAAGGCACTCCATATTCCCCAAAACTCGAGTTGTGCTTTATCACTGGTTGCATTTTAGTATTATACTTAGGATCCCCTCCTTTTTTTTAGGGAGCAAGGGTTACTACCCTGTAGTGATTGCAATTAGCATAATATTGGTCTCGCAGACTTAAGGAACTGTTCTATGGATATTTTCTATATTCAGCTTATTCTGGTGCTTGGCAACGTGTGTGGAGTTCCTTTTGAGTGTTAAACTTATTTGCGCCGTCAAGAAAGAGTAGCTTGCTAACCACTATGCCATGGCGATCAGCCAGAGAAACATTGCTTTATCATGTGAATATCTTATTTCCGTTTTTTTTTTTTTTTTTTGTGATCGCCTCTCTCTCTCTCTCTCTCTCTCTCTCTCTCTCTCTCTCTCTCTCTCTCTTTTAAATCACTCATTTTTATTCTTTTGTTGGGAGGGGGATTCTGCTTCATCTAATTTTAATGAGTTGATTTGGTTTCATTTTCTCCGGTTTTATCCCCAAATTCTTCCCTCGAATATATTCCCTCCTCCTATCTGACAGCAACCTCGGTTACAGATATACGTGTTTCCGGCTTGGATGACTAACACAAAATTCCGACTCCACCAACAAACCCATTACCCCCAAAAGCAACGAAATACTTAATCGTTGCTTTCGGGATATTTTTATAACATGTTGTTATTGTTTAATTTTTTTAGTTTTTGTTTGTTGTTGTTATTAATTTTGTTGTTTTTGTTTTGTTTGGGTATTTTTGTGTCTTTAAGAAGCTGATACCAATTCTGTCGTCGTCATCGTCGTCGTTATATTGGAAGAGTGATGTCTTATTTTTTCTTTTCTTATATTCTCTCCATCCGATATTTTGTTTCGGACATATTTTTTTCTTTTTTACCTTGTACTTCATATGATACGCTTCTTCTTCTTCTTCTTCTTCTTGGTTAGTATTCATTCCAGATTTCAGGAATATTAATCTGAGATTATTTTGTTTTATGCATACGTTTAGATGTTTAATGGTGGCAATGACAAACGTCCGAATCTAGTCAGATGTAAGTTTTACGTCTAATTTGAGTAATTCGAAAAACATAATCCCGCACATCTTTCTAACGATTGATAGCAGTTCTGGCTGGGTTCAATTATTTCTTTATATAACAAGGAAACAAATTAATAGAAAAGTAGAGGGAATTTTTTTTTTATTAGGGAAAGGAAAAAATCGTTAAGTAAAATTAAAGAAGAAGAAGATAAAAAGGAATGAGAAGTGACTTTCTTTTAATGGTATGTCAACCTTCATAGGTTATTCAATGCCAAAAAAATCCTTGCAGAAGAACATAGCTGAGGCGAGGATAAGGGGGTTCATGCCTTTCCCAAGGATATTAGTCCAAAAGCGAATGTAATAGCATGACTGGAGTTCGAACTCACTTACTTCGAAACCGTAGTCGAGTGCGTTAGCTACAATACCACGAGGATTTCCCTGGGAGTAAAAAGCGGACTAGTGACTAACATACTGGACAACGACATTTTAGTAAGAGGGTTCAAACTAAAGTCGTGTTATTACATTCACTTTTATGCTAATACCTTTGAGAAAGGTATGAACCTTCTTATCCCCTCCCCAGCAATGGGTTCAATAGTATCACTGCTGTTCTTCGACAAGGATGACTTTAGCATTAAATAACCGTCAAAGTTTGATATGCCATTAAGGAAAGAACCCAAACCAAACTTGTCTTTTCCTTATTTTTTTCCTGTTACGTTTTTACTTCATCTTCTAACTTCTTTCTTGACTTTATAGGACTTACACTCCTATAATTAAAATTGGGCGGTATGCCACTTGTTCTCACAACGAAGATGGCGGACACAAGCAAATATTCAGTCTCGGGAAACCATTGGCCAGGAGAACCACGTGACCTGCTTAAAACTACGTCCCCGTTTGAATTTCGTCCCGCGTTTTTGGAGCCGATTCCAAGACACGTATTTTCTATAAATACGTCGTCTTCAAACACTCTACCCTTTTTTTCCCCAATTTCTATTGCAGCGCTAACACATTTCTCTCTGCAGTGGGACTCTCTTATTCACCAACAGACGTCAAAAGCCACAAAATGGATAAACCACGCAAAACTTCTTTTCTTCAAAATACTTTGCCTATGAGACTTTTTCCAGCCACAGAAACACCAACTGTTTCAAACCACAGGAAGAAATGAACATTTAAAAATATCAACCTTAATAGGACACTTTTATTATTTAACACTTTCTGTAGTTTTAGTCGTGTTAGACACACATACACACACACAGAGGACTATTTTACGAACAATATTGAACCATAGCAATATTTTAAATGTATCATTGCATGTTTTGTTGTGAATATAAATTTGTTTTGTTTGTCGCCTTGTTTTGAATGTTCCTTTTGTCTGCACCGTTTCATATCTTAACTCATTTACTTCATTTACTACATTTGTCTCTATGTGCCGATTTTACCCTTTATCTATGTGCCTTTTTCCAAACATAACATACCACTAAACAAAACATATACCAAACCACAACATTAAATTTTGGGGGACTAAATATATCTACCAAATAACATGCCCCCCCTACAACTTCATCTCTTGATAAATTGATTGATAGATATTATTTTGGAGTTATACCGTTCAGAAAATATGAAATTTGTCTCCCAGTTACAACCCTGCGCTTTTGAAGTGAAGGGTTAATTAGTTTCCGTTCGGTTGCTTAATTTGATGACATATTGTTATATTTTGACCTTTGACCCGGCCAAAAATGCCATTCCAAGGTGATGCACCGGAAGGAGGTGACTCATTCTAATGGCAGTTATGAGAGGAAATCGCGTGGGTGGAAATGGCTGATGAAATGGGACAAGCTAAGAATTTCCCATGGTACACTCATAGACTGATGCACCGGAAGAGAGTGACCTGTGGACTGCATGACAGTTATTTCCGCTTGATAACGATCAAACATGCGATTTCAAAGATCGAGTGGGCGATCGAGTGGGTGTTGAACTATTATATAACTCAGTCAAGACAGAAGTCAGACAGTTCGAGTCCCAGTTACAGTTACAGTTGGAGACGGAATTATAGACGAGATGTGGTAGGAAAAGCCACACTCGGCCGAGGAGGCCCTCGGGAACCCCGATGGAGTTTGGGGACCAGAGAAGTTGCTGATCAGATGCAGTAAAGAAAGCCTTCATCCAGCAGAGAGCTGGGCCGCTGGGACTCCGGTTGAGCATCAGGAGAACGAGAAAGACACAACGTTGACGGCCATAAGAGTGGGGGGTCAAAATGTTACAGTTTATGTTCGGTATCCAACACCCTCTCACACGCAAACCTTGAATAACCTTTTCGAACCCTTACAAATAAAGTGAGAGGTACATATGTTTATAAAGAAGTCTTCTTGCGTCTGTTTATTTATCGTGTCGTTATGATGCTGTAGATGACAATATAACAATATCAACCTTCGTGGAGTATTTAACGTCAAAGCTAGCCTGGTGGAAAGATGATAGTGTTACTATTTAACCCATAGCTGGGAGAATTTTTTATTAACATGAATCAAAATGTACATGTATTTATACTAAAATTATACAAAAATGAATTAAAATATTTATAAGCGAGAGTTCATCCTTTTACCAAGGAGCATTAGTCCAAAAGTGAATGCAATACCATGACTGGAGTTCGAACTCATTAACTACGATGTCGTTGTCCGGCACGTTTGCCATTACACTACACCCCCAGGGTAAATAAGTATTTTAGTTTTAATTTCTGTTTGTTATTCCTTTTTACGGATCTACCGTTTCCCAGCTCGAACATACATACAGCAGCTATGTGAGGATACGGGATGTAGCCCTGAAGACCTGCCAGAGGCGATGAATGATAGGGAGAAGTGGCGAGAGAAGGTCAGGGATATCTGTGCTAGCAGCACGACATGATGATGATAATGATCCCTTTTTATATTCTTTATTATATATCTTTTATACCCTTCATTTCTTATTTTTCTAATTCTGCCAAAATTGGCCAATTAGCCTTGCTCTGAAGTTTGCTTCTCCTCTTTAGTTTTCATTAAAACTGGATCTGGTCTTCTGGTCTGGAATGGGTTATTTGCTTGTATCCCAAATTCTCTAAGACCTTTAGGCATATTCGGCTGGGGCGGTAGAATACACCGACTGCATTTCTGCAGAGTGTCACGTGATGGCTCACGGAGACGAGGAGGTGGGAATGATACCCCCCCCCCGTTGAACTAACATTATCTAGGAGTCAAAAAGTGACCGTTAGGAGAGAATGTGGGTCACGCAGATGTTCGCACTTAAGTGACCTTGGATCGCCGGACATCGGAAGGGGAAAGAAAAATGAAGAAAATGATTGGCGGGGACTCCAAACGGAAGTGGGGTTCCCTTTCCCTCAGCGGAAGTAAACACAAAAAAGGTAGTTTCTGAGCAACGCTCGTGGCAGACGGACGATAGCCATTTTACTCCGGGCTAAAGACAAAAAGACTGAGACACGAGGGACTCCAAAATCCTTCAAGCCAGCATTAAAAACAGTACAAAGTCTATTAGCCCGTGAAAGAAGAGAAATTCTCCAGTGGAACCCCGTCAAAAAAAAAATAAGATAAGTAACTTTGGGACATTTTTCCGTTACACCCAAATTTTGTTTACCACTCTCTCTCTCTCTCAATTTGAAAAGGGATAAAAAGCCAAGAAAAGACATTCATATTCATGGACTATCCTATTATATATTTTTGACACTTTGAACGTATATATATATATATGACCGTAGTAAAGAACCTATATATTTTCATTTTACCATGTGGTCTATGTTATTATTTCATGCTTTCCTTTCAGCTTCTATTCGCCTTACATTATCTTGCTTAGAACTGTCCTATTAATTCCTAAAGTATCACACGGGAAACCGGAGTTGCCGACTACTACAACGACATTAATATTATTACAACTAAGACCTATAGGCCCGTATTCTTCTATTATCTAAGGGGAAGAAGTTTAGCGGCCTGGTGGGTGTGTGATAGTGTGAAATTTTGGACCCCTTTGCCAGCGGTGGCCAGTCTGGCCCTAAATTATTCCCTCACGTAATATGCCAGTTCTTATCTGCCTGAGAAAAGAACTCTGAACAGGACTTATTTCTGTAGGGGATCAAGTGCCAACCCGCCCCGTCTTCACACGTGCGAAAATAAAGTCCCGTTTAGGGATTTTAGTCAATTTCCCCGTCACAGACCTTTTATGGGGGCTCGTTTCCGGAATGATTATTATTAATAATATTTATTGCTAGTAGTCGTGTGACAATTCCTGCCGTCTAAACCTACCCTGGGAGACCGTGAAAGGAAAAAAAAAAAAAGGAATATCGTCGAAACAGTCAAATTACTTGTTGATATAACTGTTTGAAAAAATCTTTTAAAAAAATCTTTTAAAAAAATGGACAAAATAGAGAACTTTTTAAAAGAACCCTCCATGGAAAAGTTGGAGAGGCTGAGAAAAAGCGAGATAATAAAAATTGGCGAGAAGCTTGAGTTAAATGTTCAGAATTCTATGAGAAAGCATGAACTCGTTATAAAAATAGCAAGACACATGGTCGACGAAAATGTTTTCGAGGAAGCAGTATTAGAAGAGCTACCAACGGAAATGATAAGAATGACTCCAGAAGAAATTGAACTGGAGAAAATTAAAATACAAGCACAAATGGAACTACAGAGAAATAAGATGGAACTGGAGAAAGCTAAAATTCAGCAAGAAACGAGGCTGCGAGAAGTCGACTTGGCAATAAGAGGACGCAAAGAAAGCCATGACAGTTTCGAAGTAACGAAGCAAGCGAGGCTAGTCCCAAAATTTGAAGAAGCCAACGTGGACGGATACTTCGCACATTTTGAGCGAACTGCACTAAATCTTGGATGGCCGAAAGAATGCTGGTCGATGCTACTCCAAACTGTGCTGACAGGAAAAGCACAGAGAGCATAAGCAACTCTGCCTACAGAAAATTGCGCCGACTATGATTTGGTGAAAGCAGCGGTTCTTAAAAGCTTCGAGTTGGTTCCAGAAGCTTATAGACAGAAATTCAGAACACAGAGAAAAACTGAAAACCAGTCTTATGTGGAATTTCTGAGAGAAAAGGAGAACGCGCTGGATAAGTGGTGTGACTCTAAGAGGATAGACGGAGATGCTGAGAAACTCCGGCAGCTAATATTAGCTGAAGAATTCTTAAACTGTTTGCCAGAAGAAGTCAGGGTTCACCTAAGTGAAAGGAAAACCGACGTGACTTATGAAATGGCTGCACTAGCAGACGAATACATCCTCACACACCGAAAGACAAAGGAAAAAACGTTCACGGGAAACAGAGTGAAGTTTAAAGCTGAGTTAAGACCTAAGGAAGAAAATAGAAGGACCTTCCAAAGTAGCAGCAGAACAGTGGTCTGCTTCAAATGCGGAAAGGCTGGACACATAGCCATAAGGTGTCAGCTTGGAAAAGGTCCTGAAAGAAACCAGACCCAGCCGAGAAAACCTCAAGGAGCTGTAACAGCAACCAGAGGAAACCAGTCCTATCGACCCTGGACGAAGAAAGGGATGATAAGAGGCCCACATGGAGGACCAGTGGAAGTCTCAATTTTACGAGATACCGGAGCATCTCAGTCGTTACTTCTACGAAGTAAATTACCTAAAAGGGTAATAGAAGCAACACGTGAGACTGTGATGATAGAGGGTATCGGCGGAAAGAGGGTAAAAATACCGCTATGTAAAATAACCCTAAAGTCCCAGTGGAAAAATGGACCAATTAAAGTTGGTGTGGTAGACAAACTACCTATGAGAGGAATCTCCCTCATACTGGGGAATGAAGTAAGAACAAAAAAGTGTAACCCGGAAAAGATGGCGAAAATAAGCGCCAAAAATGAAGAAAGAAAGATGGCGAGAACGAACGCCCAGCATGGAGACAAGATGGCGGCTGAGCCACGTGCGAGATATAAACGACACAGTCGCTCGCAAAGTAAGAAGGTGGAAAGAAAAGAAGTGAACCTTCCACCCCTCAATAAACAAGAAGATAAAAGGACCAGTCGTCAGAAAAAGGATGAAGGTCCAACGAATATTAGGAATAAATTCCCTAATACTTATCGAGAGGATAAGAGGAAAATAAGAGGACCCTCACAAGTGGCTAAGAAGGAAGAATTTAAGAAGGGCGACGAAGTCCTGCTACTGTCATCAAATAAAGGACCCCACTGTGGTAGACGATATATAGGTCCTTATGTAGTAACACGGAGGATAGACAAGAGGACATATAGAATTGATACCCACGAGGGAAAGAAGCAGACACAAGTGTGTCACACAAACAAATTGAAGAGATATGTCCGTCGAGAAGGCCAACCTCGAAAAATTGAGAACTCGGCAATGCCGAATAAATTCGAGGAAAAATTAGGCCAGTTGTCTGTTTCAGAGAGAGAGGGCTTAGGAAAATTAATAAAAAAGTACCCAAGTTTATTTCTCTAACGCCCCACGAAAATGTAGTAGCAGAATATTCTTTCATAGTTGTTGAGAGAAAGAAAGAGAGAGAGAGAAACTAAAGGAAATGAGGAATTCTCGTCCCCAATGTTGAAATATGAGATGGACGAGAAAGTGGTTCGTCAACAAGTGACGAATAGGGGAAAGAGAGAAAAGAAAAGGAAGTTTTCTCCCCAAAGCTTGACAATTAAAATTATAAAGTCGTCAAAAGTGACGAAGAAAGAAAGAAAGAAAGGTTTGAAATATGATACGGCCAAAAGCCGAGAGAGAAAAAGAAAGAAAGGAAAACAAGATTAAAGAAAAAGAAAAGAGAGAGAGAGAGAGAAAGAAAGAGAAGAGAAATTGTTTTCCCCTATAGTGAAAATTAGGAAGGACGAAAAGAAAAAAGGAAAAGGAAAGAATTCGTCAAAGCGTGAAGAAGAAAGGGGATGAAAGAAAAGTAAAGTGAGAAAAAAAAAAGTGAAAGAAAAGGAGAAAGAACAGTGAATTGAATTGCCTTTTTTTTTCTATGGTATTTCTATTCATCCCCCTTTCTTCTCTTAAGCGAGGAGGTGTCACGTGATTGCTCACGGAGACGAGGAGGTGGGAATGATACTCCCCCCCCGTTGAACTAACATTATCTAGGAGTCAAAAAGTGACCGTTAGGAGAGAATGTGGGTCACGCAGATGTTCGGACTTAAGTGACCTTGGGTCGCCGGACATCGGAAGGGGAAAGAAAAATGAAGAAAATGATTGGCGGAGACTCCAAACGGAAGTGGGGTTCCCTTCCCCTCAGCGGAAGTAAACACAAAAAAGGTAGTTTCTGAGCAACGCTCGTGGCAGACGGACGATAGCCATTTTACTCCGGGCTAAAGACAAAAAGACTGAGACACGAGGGACTCCAAAATCCTTCAAGCCAGCATTAAAAACAGTACAAAGTCTATTAGCCCGTGAAAGAAGAGAAATTCTCCAGTGGAACCCCGTCAAAAAAAAAATAAGATAAGTAACTTTGGGACATTTTTCCGTTACACCCAAATTTTGTTTACCACTCTCTCTCTCTCTCAATTTGAAAAGGGATAAAAAGCCAAGAAAAGACATTCATATTCATGGACTATCCTATTATATATTTTTGACACTTTGAACGTATATATATATATATGACCGTAGTAAAGAACCTATATATTTTCATTTTACCATGTGGTCTATGTTATTATTTCATGCTTTCCTTTCAGCTTCTATTCGCCTTACATTATCTTGCTTAGAACTGTCCTATTAATTCCTAAAGTATCACACGGGAAACCGGAGTTGCCGACTACTACAACGACATTAATATTATTACAACTAAGACCTATAGGCCCGTATTCTTCTATTATCTAAGGGGAAGAAGTTTAGCGGCCTGGTGGGTGTGTGATAGTGTGAAATTTTGGACCCCTTTGCCAGCGGTGGCCAGTCTGGCCCTAAATTATTCCCTCACGTAATATGCCAGTTCTTATCTGCCTGAGAAAAGAACTCTGAACAGGACTTATTTCTGTAGGGGATCAAGTGCCAACCCGCCCCGTCTTCACACGTGCGAAAATAAAGTCCCGTTTAGGGATTTTAGTCAATTTCCCCGTCACAAGAGGGATAAGACCCCCTAACGAGTGTCCTGGATATGACACTAAACAATCTGATCGTGGGGCTCCCGTAATGATGGAGCTTTGGGGAATGCAGAGTACCCCTTCATTGCCATCACTTCCAAGGTCCACTCTGATCCGAAGTGGTAGCATTTGGTAGGGTCCAATCTAGGGATCAAATAGAACTGTTTGACATCTAAACTGAGTGTAAACAAATGATTTCTACTAAATTGAATTGTTAGAAATAGAACCGTTTGATCATTTAACTGTATGTAAACGAATGACTGATATTTAATTAAATTGTTGGTGAGGCATAGCAATACTTGGAACCATTTAACAGTGTACAAGAGTATGAGCTTAGGCTCGTTTAAAAACATTTTTAACAAAATCTGTTTATGATTCATATATTTTTAATATATATTTATAAAGAGGATTCGGTATTGAATAACCCACAATGGTTGATATGCCATAAAACCCAACCAAACCAAATCATATTTATATATACATACGAGATGCATACGATAAGTTTCCAGACTTTTTTTCGTATGGGCACTTTTATTGATAGTACACACATGAAACTCTAGTCCCCTTTGAAGTAATCTCCTCTGGCTGCAATGCACTCGTTCTACCGTTCCAACAACTTCTTCAAGACCCCATGGAAGTCCTCTTGTGTGAGCGTGTCAATGACTTTTGTCACAGCCTCTTTCATCTCTTCAATTGTCTCATAACGACAGCCTCTGAGCTGAGAGAATAACCAAAAATCACAGGGAGCAAGGTCTGGACTATAGGGAGGGTGAGGAACTGTCTTGATACCCATCTTGCTCAAATAGTCAGTGACATGGATGGAGTTGTCGACTGATGCATTGTCCTGGTGGAAATGCCACTGACCCGATTTCAAGACTGCTGGCCTCTTCCCAAGGAATCTCTTCCTGAACTCCCTTAAAACCTCAACATAGTAACCCTAACCCTAACCCTTTGGCCAATCAACTCTGGTCTATTGACTTCCTTACTCCTCCCATACCTCTCATCATCCCTCACAGACTCCCTGGCTTCCTTGAATTTCTTATGCCACTCAAAAACTGATGTTCGATTCATGCAAGATAGTCGAAAAGCAGTCTGAAGCATTCCATACGTTTCTTTGGCATTTTTTCCAAGTTTAAAACACAATTTTATTGCATATCATTCTTCTAAAGTGTCGTCACGTCCAGATTGCATTTTTGAAATTCACCAACTGTGACAATCAGGCTTTAGTAGGGTGTATTCCAATTGCTGCTGTGGCTGTTCATTTGAACCTGAAATCATAAAAGTTGGTCAGTCATCTGATAAGATGTATAGCCAGAACTGAATTTTAAAGAGTCTACGACAATTTTTTAAAAGTCTGGAAACATATTGAATGCACCACGTATATTTATAAAGAGGATTTGGTATTGAATAACCTACAATGGTTGATATGCCATAAAGCCAAATCAACCCAAACCAAACCAGAGAATTTTATGTATCATTTTCTAGGACAGATTAATGTTTGTGAATATACCATACATGACCAAACTTCTGTCTCTTTCACTGTTCCCAGTGGATCACGTTTTCTACCTTATCGTGTCTGCAGTTGCATTTCTTTTGTGCTGTTTGGCTGCATTTGCTTATAGTGTTATTATTTCTGGGATTACGTCTTGTCCTTTTAGAAAATATGAATCTTTACCTCCCAGTTAAAACCGAGGACTTTTGAAGGATTAATAAGTATTTTATTTAGATTTCTCTTCAGGAGAAGGTCGGGCACGAGCCGAGGCTCGAGCCCAGCTTGACTATGCTGGTCATCGACCCACTTAGTGCAATGTAGGCCTGATGAGCCTAGCTGGACTTAAAACCAAATCTAGGTCCAGGCGCATATGCCTGATTATAGCTTAAACTGGACCACGAAGTCCAGTGCTATAAAATGGTGACAAATCATCAACGGAGTATGGAGAAAGAATCTTGAGGCAACTATAGCATTCGTAGATTTCTCCAAGGTATTTTATTCCATACATTGAGAAAAGACAGAGCAAATACAACTAGCATATGATCTTCCCAAAGAAAATGTTTCAATGTTTTATCACTGGCATTGGTGGGACTCTGGCATGAGATGATCGTTGCCATTAATCGTAATTATCGATTGGATTCTCTCTATGCTATTTACTGATTCTAAGACATGAGAACTGAGAAGCATTCCTCCACCTCTTAAAGCGGCATTGGCGGAGTTTTTATCCATACAGATGCCTAAACAAATGTGCACCTATTACGGGCATCATGGTATTTTAATCTAGCCCAATTTGGTAATATATATGTTCTTGCTTGTATATAATATCTATATTGTGTTCGGCTACAGATGCTGCAATCTCGGCTAGGAGGTTTATTGTCTTTTGAAGTCCTAACGTTAAATATTTTTGCATCTAAGTAATTTTAGTCGGGGCTCTGTATCTGATTTTTCGAATGCTGAGGCCAAAGCCCACAACCTTAGTAGAACACACCCCTCGTTTACTCGCAAGACGAGTGATGCAGTTTCGTTGTGTGTATTTATCATCTCCTCCGCATGAGCAGGATGTGTTACAAAATCAGTTTTTTTATGCGGAGTTTAACAGGTTGTTATACCAAGGCAAAAGAGCCAGTCTGTCCAACTATTTTACACATAGTTGGAGCGAGAATACTTGGATTCATACCTTTCCCAAAGGTATTAGCATTATATGCGTTATGACCGATTATTAAGGGTCAATAAATAACTAAACACGGAGATATGAGGTGCCATACAAATGTATCCAAGTCTCTGAGGAGGGTTTCCTTGGTTCAACGTACGCGAAGACAGGCAAGGTGCTTACTCCAGCTGCTGCCCCTGTTCTACCAGCTTAGTTCTTGATTAATATACACTTTAGGTGAGTCCATTATTCTGGTCATAGGCGAGTCACCTACAACAATATGAAATGCAAACAGCCTCGTCCAGGGTTTGAACTCAGGTCGCTGTGTTCATTTCCTACGATGATATCCATTATACCAGTAGCGCCTCTACATACTGTTTGTATATAGGGTTTGAATTAGAGTCATGATAATCTTTCGTTGGCTGTTTTTATTTTCTCATCAATAGACGTCACTCTTAGAGATGAGTAGCTGTAGTTTTCTTACTGAACAAATTCATCCTGATCGTTGACAAATAAACTTCTTCCCCTCAAGATCAAGTGAAACTCGCTGTTGACCAAACTTCGGATTCATCTGTATTGTTTCACATCCACAATGCTGCTCCCATGGTTTCCATTGGTGTATATTTGTGTCGCTCGTAAAATACGCTTCTCCTACAGGGACTGTTATCCTGTAACAAGTCGGGCCAAGATATCTGAATGGTTATGGAGGTGTGGAGAAAAAAGGTCTAACCCTTATTTTCCTAACGTTTAAAGTCCAAATATCCCATCTTAGTTTAATCAGTTACATGTGGGATTATCTCATTTAATCATTCAAGGGAAGGTTTTTTTGGGGGGTGGGGGGGAGATTTTCTAATGAGAATGACATGTTTTTCTTCAGATGGAATTTCTTTTATATTTATATACTTTCAGTCTTTTCGCTGTCTTTATTTCTGTTCCTTTAAAACGAAACAAGAGAAAGGGAATACTAACAAAGCTACCATATACTTATGATTTTTAAATTGTATTAGTTTTAGGGACTGCCATCATAGAACCGAGTGAAAATCATTTATATTACAAGGGAATACTTGATAGTTAAACAGCCCAGTCGGTTGGGGTAATAGAATATACCGACCGTATCTCTGCAGAGGGGTAAGACACCCTCCTTTGACGAGTGTTCTGGATATGACACTAAACAATCTGATCGTGAAGCTACAGCAATGCTGAAGTTTAGAGAATGCGTAGTAACTCTTCATTGCCATCACTTCCAGCTCCACTCTGTCCCGGAGTGGTTAGCACCTGATAGGGTTCAATCTGTTTGCCATTTAAACTGAGGGCAAACAAATGACTTCTGCTAAATTGAATTGTTAGAAATAGAAGTGTTCGATCATTTAACTGTGGGTAAACAAATGACTGATGTTTAATTGAATTCTTGGTGATGCATAACAATACTTGAAATCATTTCATTTTGTTGACTTAGATTTATAAATCCTTTATATCTAATATATACATATAAACCGGATTTGGCATTAAATAACCAAAGAAGGTTGATATGCCATAAAACCAAATTAACCCCAAACCCTTTAAACGTGGCCAGGGAGGTTAGCTAATTGATAATTAAAATTAATTATGTTAAATAACAATAATTGAAAACATTTAACTGTGAGCAAACAACTGATTAATATTAAACAGAATAGAATTAAACAGGAATACTTGAGACTATTAGACTATGTGCAAATAAATAAGCTCTAACAACTTGTTTACAAATGAAGTTACCTACAAACTATCCCCTTACAAATCACACACACACACACACACACACACATATATATATATATATATATATATATAAATATATATATATATATATATATATATATATATATATTTCTTTATTGCTTTGTGATGTCAGTTACATTGAGCTCTTTACCAGGAAAATTTAAATGTTCATAGTTGAATGATTTTTTGTCCTGACGGAATTATTCCCGACTCCGGTTTAACTGGACCGAATAATACACACACACACACACACACACATATATATATATATATATATATATATATATATATATATATATATATATATATATATATATATATATATATATCTTATCTCTTGACTGGGATTACTTAAATTCATTATTCTATTTTTGAATATTGTATTGGTCCTGCTTGGAATTGTTCTTAACTCTTGATTTACTGGATTAAATTCTGTCTTATATATATATATATATATATATATATATATATATATATATATATATATATATATATAATCCAGTGATTCCGGAGTTGGGAACAATTCCAAGCAGGACCAATGATATGTATATATATATATATATATATATATATATATATATATATATATATACTTTTAGTCAAATACCCTTGGGAAAGGCATGCCCTATTCTCCCAGCTGTGAGTTAAATCGTACCACTAATGTTCTTCGAGGAGAATGGTTTGGCATTAAATAACCTACAAAGGTTGATATACCATTAAACAAACCAACCAACCATGTCCTTTTGTTATATGTGTATTTTTCTATTGTTATTATTGAAATTGTTGTCTATATTAACCATTATGTTTTGCTTAGGACGACTTTGAAAAACGTGTTAGAACAGCCTCACCATTGCGGCTTTTTTAAATCCCAAATCCTGTTATTCTGAAGCAACTCGACAAAATTTTTTGAAATGTCAATCAAAAAGATGTTATTAACAATTCTTTTCCCGTCGGTTGATTTCTTTGTACATTTTTTATTCATTTCTTTGAATTCTCTCCCCCCGCCCCCCTCAAACCCCTCTAGCTTCTCTTATTTTTTTTTCTTATTCTGATTATTTCTTCTTTTTTTTTTTAATTCATTCAGTCAATCTTCGTCTTCTTCCTCGTCTTTCCACTTCCCCTTCTTTCTTTCTTTCCACTTCCCCTTCTTTCTTTCTTTCTTTCTTATTTGTACCTCTTTTCCTTTTTCATATCCTTTGTTCATTGAGTTAGCGTTTTACTATGACTACACTGCTGCTGCTGCTGCTGCTGCTGCTTCCGTTCGTTTTACTGTTATTATTATTTTACTCTCTTCACACAAAGCTTAGCCGGTGGTCTTTCACTGTTGTCTGAGTGCCAGTAAGTCTTCTCAAGGCTCCAGGACACTTCTCAGTATTCTAGCCGATCTCAACAATGCTGTGACCTGGATAGTCTCAATTCTCCCTCTGATTTCAATCATACCTGTCTTTTATTTTTCCAAGCCTTTATGGACCGTTCCAAGTGCTCCAGTTTCAACTGCTACGATCTTTACTTTCATAGTTTTATTTCTCGAGCAAGGTCTAAGTATATATATATATATCTTTTCACTTTCTTTTATTTTTCTTCCTCACTAGTTTCAATTTAAATAAGGTTTGATCTTCTGGTCAGAATTAGCTAATCCTGTTCTATCGCAAATTTCAAATGAATTTAACTTTCACTTTTCAGAACAGATTAATGTTTGAAAATATACCATTTGTCAGCATGGCCAAAATTTAGTCACTTGCAATATTCCTAGAGGTTCATTTTTCATATCCTGTCATGTCTACTGTTGCATTCATTATGATCTAGTTTCCTACATTCACTAATCTATTTCATCTTTGCCACCACATAACCTGAAATTGCAATTCAGTTTTACATGATCAATTTTTGCTTATATAGCATCATTTTGTGCTGCTATTAATAAAGGTTCAGTTTCTCTCTTCATGTGCCCCCTTCGCAACCATGCCCAGGTCATCTCAGGGGCAATATCCTTAGCTTGTCGCTCGAAGTATCTATACAGTTGTTTTTTCCCCATTTATGCTTTCTAGATTTTTTGTTTGTTTGTTGTTTTCCTGTTTGTCCTGAAGTTAAGTTATTATTATTATTATTATTATTATTATTATTATTATTTACTCCTTTAGAGTTTTTCACATCAGTGTTAACTGATGTTTTTTCACTGGAGTTTGAGTGACAGCAAGTCTCCTCAAGTCTCCAGGACTCATCTCAGGATTCTGGCCGTTCTTAGCATTGCTGTCGTTTGGATAGTCTCAGTCTGTCCGCCTATTTCCAAGTCTCCCAGGCCTTTTAATAATCTTTAAGTTATTGTGCCTAACACACCGATCACAATTGGCACTATTGTTACTTATTATTATTATTATCATTATTATTATTATTATTATTATTATTTACTCATTAGAGTTTTTCACATCAGTTTTAGCTGATGATCTTTCACTGGAGTTTGAGTGACAGCAAGTCTCCCCAAGTCTCCAGGACTCTTCTCAGTATTCTGGCCGTTCTCAATAACGCTGTCGTTTGGATGGTCTCCACTCGTCCGCCATCTTCTAAGTTATCCAGTCCCTTTAGTAATACTTTAGTAACTTTACCAAAAGCACCAATCACTATTGGTATAATTTCCACCTTCACGTTCCGCAGTTTTTTCAATTCTCTAGCAAGGTCGATATATTATTATTATTATTATTATTAATATTTACTCCTTGAGAGTTTTTCACATCAGTTTTAGCTGATGGTCTTTCACTGGAGTTTGAGTGACAGCAAGTCTCCCCAAGTCTCCAGGACTCTTCTCAGTATTCTGGCCATTATTATTATTATTATTATCATTATTATTATTTCACCACTCCTAGCTAGTTCTTCACACCAGCGTCTGCAAGTGTTTTTTTTTTTTTTTTAGGTCTCCAAGACTCTTCTCAGTATTCCAGTCCATATATTCCTATAAACGTTTTTTTTTTCTCCTGATTTTTTTCTTGATGAGACATTTTCATTTCTTCATTTATTTCTAGTTTTTTTTCTTTTTTCATTAAAATCGTGACGCATTTTTCAATCCTAGATTCCATTCCTGTATCTTGTTTAAGGCATTCTGATTCTTTTTCATTCGGAGGCAAAATCTTAATATCTCTTAACTTAAGATTAACTTTACTTGTGATTTGGTGATTTTCTTAGTATTTAATTAAGTGACTTCATTTCGACAACAAATAGCAGTGGGGACAATGAGTTTTCCTGAAAGAAACTTTTTAGTAGGGTTTGTCCTTCTACTGTTACTTATACTCGACAGATTTTCATTGCTCTCTTGATTAACTTTACCACTTGCTGTGATATCTTGAAGATTTTCAGGCATTCTATAAACCCTGTTTATGGGATCATACAATATGCTTTTCTTGTAGCCTATCTATACTATGACTTAGTTTTTCTTTTTAGTCTTTACCTCTTTTAGAATGTGGTTGTCAATCTATGGTTGGTCATTTGTTTCTCTAGTTTCTTAGCGATATCCTTTTTGTTTCACAGGAAATATTCCTTGGCTTTCCAGTGATTATTATTATTATTAATTCACTCCTTCTGGTGGTTTTTCACTGGAGTCCGAATGACAGCAAGTCTACCCACGTCTACAGGACTCTTCTCAGTATTCTAGCCGATCTTAACAATGCTGTTAAAGGGATGGTCTCGATTCTTCCTCTGATGTCCGATTCCCCAAGTCTTTTTTTTTCAAGAATTTGGGGATTTTTCCCACCGTATCAACAGCTGTTGGTATCACCATCACCATCATATTCTACCACATTTTAAGTACTCTAGCAAGATCTAAGTATCTATATGTCTTTTCGTTTCCTTTCATCTTCAATCTGGAATCCCTAAATCTACGAAATGAAAGTTTTTTTTTTCTTGTTAATCAATACGAGGTCTAGTTTACTGGCCGGGATTATGTAATCCGTTTGGATTGCAAAATCCTAAAGAATTTTATACGTCTCATTTTCTCGGACCGATTCTGGTTTATTCATATACCATTTGGTAGTATGGTCGAATTTTTATCTCTTGCACAATTCCAACTGAATCACCTCTCTTACCCGGTAGAGCAAAGTTTTGTTTTCCTTTTGTGTCAGATTGTTGCAATCACGTGAGTGATTATCCGTATTACCAATTTTCACTTGAATATAATTCGTCCTGAGAGTATTGAGTTGAGCTATTATGAAAAAAGATTCAGTTTTTCTTTTGAGGTGTCCTTTTCTTAGCCCTGTCCATGTCTTCTCAAGTGCAATCTCCCCTGTTTGTCGCTTGAACTATTCACACAGTTGGTTTTTTTTTTTTTTTTTCAATTTCTGTTGC
>OY757938.1:64376820-64459320 GCA_963585895.1 Sepioteuthis lessoniana | reverse complement strand
TTTTCCGATACTGATAAGAAATTGAGTGGGAGAGTCGCTAATTTTAACGAAGGTAAAGATAACGAGGATATCCCTTCTCATTGGGTGCCCCATTCATGCGGCCTTGTGCTACATCTAAGCAAAAAGCTCCGTAAATTAAAAGTTTATTCATATCCCTTTTTACATACTGTAAGACCTCGTTATCCGCAGAATCATTTTTTTCGCACAGTCCATTCGGCTGGCGGGGGTCTGTAGAATACACCGACTGCATCTCTGCAGAACGGCAATACCCCCCCCCCCGCCACCGCTAACGCATGTCCTAGATATGACATTAAAATGCATCTGATGGTGAGACTCCAAGCCGGGAGCTCAAGGGGATGGGATGCTAAGTACCATTGTCATTACTCCCAGATCCACTCTGACTTGGAGTGGTTGTACGTGTAAGCTTGTGCTAAAACTCCTGGAAAAGGCATGAAGTCATCTCTTCTCCTTCCAATTAGAAATAGTAGGATAGGCTGTGCTCTATAGCCTTGGTATGGCAACTGATCCAGGAGAAGGAAAATTGTGAATTCCAACCTGTTAAACTCTGCTTAAAAATTGACCTTGAGTTAAATCCTACTGGTGCAGAGGGATAGGTAAATATGTACATTCACACACACACACACACACACACAATTTTATATTGATAAACCGATTCCAGTGATGAAAGATTCTTAGAACGTTGTTTACCATCTTTTTTTTTCTTTTTGGCAGCCAAGTCAGCTGAGGATGTACAATATATATATATATATATATAGAGAGAGAGAGAGAGAGAGAGAGAGTTAGACTATTTGGTTTAATGGCATATCAACACTTGATGGTTATTTAATGCCAAATCCTATTTCTACACACACACACACACATATGATTTTTAAGCGAATAGTTTGTAGGTAACTTTATATTAACTAATATTTCTATTTTATATTAATCATTTATAAGTTGGCCGACCATAGTTGAGGCTCCCTTCTCTGTAGCTACTACATCAAGGTGTAAGGAAGAGCGCTACTCCTTTTCCTGGATTGTTCTATTCACTCTTAACCCCTACCCTAAAATGCTGAGTGTTAAGCAAGGAGGCATCAAGTACCATTTTTGAGACTTTGATATGATTCGACCTAGAATTGAACCTGATCTCCCGGACTATTGGCAAACCCTCTACACACTTGGCCAATGAGCATAATGGTTAGACGACTCATACTGTCATCTCTCGTATCAGACGACAGATGACAGTATGACTTGAGTTGATTCGTCTTCTAATTTTTATACAGAAGAGAAAGCCCCAGTAAATTGACAAATTTGATTATCCCTAACTTTTCGCCAATTGTGCTGAATGTGTTAAATTAGAAAAACTGTTTTGCACAGTTGAAAGGGCTATAAAATAACGATTATCGTCGTACGGAGTGGATTCGGCTATCCGAGTTCAAATCCAGAACGAAGCTCCCGCATTTCACAAAATACTAATACCGATTTGTGAATGTGATACCATTTAGCCGATGTGAGACAAGCTGGCACCGCACCCGGGGGTTGGTGTCCGAGGGTGATCCTAAGCCAGGTTCCCGTAACAAAGTTCTCCTTCTCCTTAAATGGTTGCCATAAAAACATTAAAGAGCCCAGTTTGTCCTGCTATTTACTCATGGAGAGAGAGAGAGAGAGAGAGAGAGAGAGAGAGAGAGAGAGAGAGAGAGTAGTTGGAGGCATTCCTTTAGCGCTATGTGAAATGCAAACAGCTTCGTCCAGGATTTTGACTCCGATTGCTGTGTTCATTTTCTTACAACGATAACCATTACATTACGAGCGCTAATACCCTTGAAAAAGCATGAATCCAACTGTTCTCCTTCTAGCTATGGATAAATAGTTGGCAAACAGTTTAGTAGAAGGAAAACTCTTAATTCAAATCAATTGTATACCTGGAGAGGGATGGGTTGCGCCAAACAATTCCTGGCCAAGACACGCAATGTGAGTAGTACCCTACGACCAAAAAAGTTTCGTGGCCGGATAAGAAACTTTTACGACAGAAGTAAGATGCCTTTTTTTTAAATAAATATTTTTTCCTTATTTCAGTATCTTCTCTTTTATTTACAAAAGACAAAATTTTGTTTTTGATAGCTCAATATTTTTATAAGATGTGTACCGGAAAGCCAAATATTCAAATCGAACTGAAAAGGAAAAAAGTTCCTAACTCAACGTCAGTGACAAAATGGCGCCACATTTTCCGTGACTTATAAATTGCAGACGACACTCTTTATTGGTTTTCAATAATCCTGATGATTCGTTTATTGGATCACGAATCGAAATGCTAAAATCGAAAAAGTGAGTCAGAATGATGAAAGCAACTTCAAAAAACTTACGTACAGGTAATGAATTTTCGACGGACAAATAAATGAATTCAGACAACTTAAGACTGTTACATTTAATACGACGAGAAGTAAACAAAAAACACAGTGAAAAGAAAACTAAATAAGGAAGACTGTCATCATGATATTCAATTTAAATGTCGTCTGCTGATAGACTTCGGTGACCAAATCGATAAAGTGCTGATCATGTCAGATAGACGATCAGAAACGAAGGATGTTTAAATCTAATCAGAAGCTTATATCTTGATTTAAATCAATGTAGTTTCTTTAATGGTCGTAGAGTATGATAAACAACCTAAACAACAAATTCTATTCCCTAGGCAAGAATCAAAGAATCAAGAATTAAATCTGTTTATCTACACCCGTAGATAGATGATAACCGAACGAGATAGATAGATAGATAGATAGATAGATAGATAGATAGATTGGACCAGACTATGATGGATAGATTTATATGGCCAGACAAACAGATAGATAGATAGACAGATAGATATAAACAGACTGAGATAGATAGATAGATAGATAGATAGATAGATAGATAGATATCAACCACAAATTTATCCCCCTTCTAAAAGACTAAATTTTGGTGTTTTTTGCCGAATCATTAAACTTGTAATGACTAAATTTGAATGTCATCTACTTATGGATTTCTATGACTAAATTGATCCGGCGCTGTCCATGATAGACAAGTTACCAGGAACATTAGATGTCTAAATCGTATCAAAAGTTGATTGTCACTAGTTATTGGCTTCGGTATTATAATAGGTTTTTAATTTGAATTAGAAAAACTGTCCTTTTTTTTAGCATAGAGTGGCTTTATGAAATTCCACAAGTTAAACGGCGAATTTACCACGCATGCGTACACCGTTTGTTAACAATTCCCATGCTCCATGCGCAAAGCAATGTAGTACACTTCCTTGATCTGCTGCTTAAGACTTAAAAACCGTATAAATAGCACAATATTTCGTTGAAATAATTATTTTTATAAAATTATCTTATTATAAACCAGGTGGTGCTAATCATTTAAGCGGCTGTTTATACGAACAGAGTTTTCTGAATCAATATACAAGAAGACAGACGGATCGATATACATCTTGGTAAATAAATGAAAATATGCGATTGACTTGAAACACAAAATCGAAGTGAGATCGATACAAATCTTTTGAGATGAAAAGTTGATCAGACTTTCTTTTTCAGTAAATTGACAACTCCATGAATATCCCACCTGAAATCAACGTGGACCGTACATGTTGCCAGCCATTGATAGGTACACTCCCAACTGATACTACCTTCGTAAATAGCTGTCACTCTGAAAAAAAAATTCCTTCAAAAGATGGACAGCATAGATAGATAGATAGATATGAACAGACTGAGATAGATAAAAACAGGGATAGACATGAATAGTCAGAGCTAGCTAGCTAGCGAGATAAAGAGAATGATAAGAACAGACTGAGATAGATAGATAGATAGATAGATAGATAGATAGTAAGCGGACTGAGATAGATAGATAGATAGATAGATAGATAGATAGATAGATAATGTACAGGGTTAGATAGATAGATAGATAGATAGATAGATAGATCTAAATAGACTGAGATAGATGGGCAAGGTTATTTGGTTTAATGACATATAAACCTTTGATGGTTATTCAATGCCAAATCCTGTTTATACATGTGATTTTCAAGTGAATAGTTTGGAAGTAACAGTATTTTTGAACGAGCCAGAGCTCATTTGTTTATACACTGTTATTGCTATTGTTTGCACACTGACGTTTTCGAGTATTGTAATTCATTGTTTAGATAGTTTCAAGTATTGAAATCTAACGTTAATAGTTGTATTTGGCACAGTTAAATAGTTTCACGCATTGTTAAGTTATACTAATAGTTCCAGTTAACATTGATTATTTGTTTGCACACAGTTAAATGGTTTCACGTATGGTAAATGATTGAATAATTCAATTTCACATATAAATGGGACCCGAAAAAATACTACTACTCCAAATCAGAGTGGACCTAGAAGTAATGGAAATCAAATTCCCCAAAGCTCTAGTACAGGAGCCTTACCATCAGATGGAGTTTAGAATGAACGATAGTGAGGGGTGGCGAGAGGGGGTCAGGGATTGCCGTGCTGATGGCACGACAAGATGAAGATGAACAATGTAAACAAATAACATGTTAAATGGAATTGTTAGTGATACATAGCAATACTTAAAACTATTTAACTGTGAGCAAACAAATGATTTATACGAATTAGAATCTTTCATGTTAGATAGAAATTCTTGGAGCCATTTATCTGTATGGAAATGAGTGAACGGTGTTAGATATCCATAGCTGAAACCCCTTCACTGACAAAACAAATGAGTTATATCAAATAAAATTATTTGTATCAGAGAGGAATACCTGAAACTATTTAACGGTGTGCAAACAGGGGGTTAACCTTAAACAGAATTATTAGATTTACAGGGGAATACTTGAAACTATTTAACTGTGTGCAAACAAAGAATTAACCTTAAGTAGAATTATTAGATACACAGGGAATACTTGAAACTATTTAACTGTGTGCAAACAAAGAATTAACCTTAAATAGAATTATTAGATACCCAGGGAATACTTGAAACCATGTTCAGTGTAGAAATAATAGCAATATTTGTGCACAAATAAATTATCTCTAATTCATTTAGAAATAAAAATACCTACAAACTATTCACTTACAAATCATATATGCATAACCATTTAATTGTGTACAAACAAATGACTGATGTTTAATTAAATTGTTAACGTTACGTAGTAATATTGAAACTGTGTGCAAACAAATTATAATATAATTATAGATGATAATTAATTTTATCAGGTAATTATTTCATTGTGGTGATTAATTGTGCGATAACTAAAACTTTTGAATGAAGTGGAGGTCGTATGCGAAGGTTATATGATACATTTGTCGCATATGTCACAGGTTATGAGATGATTGTCAGCCAGTCATAACAGGGGTTCTGTTTTGAAATCAGGTGTTTAGAATAAACACGTTTTACATTCAATGACAGCTTATTTAGCTGTCGAGTATGGAAGGTTAAAGACACGTGTCCTTATATCATTGATAAATAGAATAATTAAGAGATATTATTTAAGCAGAATATTAGGTCAGTCTAGGGCAGTCAGAATTCAGAGGCAGAGACGGTCGGTGGAGTTCAGAGGCCTCTGGATCAAGAGGACGAGCCAGGTGAAGGAATCGAAGTCGATTGTTTCTCTTCGTCTGCTACCTCTGTATCTGATAGCGTTTCTATGTAAGAAGTAATATCTTTCGCTTTGTTTCTCGTGTATTTCTACAGCCGACTGCTATATGAAATATTACAGACAGAAAAACAGCTTTCGTAATGGAAGCAACGATTTTTTTTGTATATTGCAAAATATAACATCTATGCCTATTTGTGATCCCGCAACATAACACAAATGAGCTCTGGTTTGTTTAAAATATAACCTACAAAACATGAGTTTACAAATTATTACGATTTTAAGTCTTGGTACTATAATCATAAAACAAGTTTCTCGCACGAGAAATATAGGCATAGCACTGCATTATCTAGTTATGTGTGGGAGCTTAAGGAGAATAAAGGGGTAGATCCTATAATGAAATGGGAAGTAATAAAGAAATGCCGTAAATATAGGGCTGGGGATAGAACTTGTCGGCTTTGTATGGAGGAGAAACTAGCAATAGCATCTTGTAAGAGTAGGAATATGTTAAAAAAAGATCGGAGGTTTTAAATAGTTGTAGACACAAAAGGGAGTGGTTGCTCTATAATTAGGGATAGGTTTTAGAGATTTTTTAAAAAATAAAAGTAAGGTATTTTATTTATTTATTTATTTTTTGTTATGCAAATTCTAAGCTAGGTGGGTTTTTGGTGAATAAAAGAAAGCGATTTCTTCTTTAGAATTAGTCGAAATTAGGCTTCCTGATGATCCGATAAGGTGAAACTTTAGTAGAAGATTTTCGACTCGCGATTTAGGTTAATTTTATATATATATATATATATATATATATATATATATATATATATATATATATATATAAATGGGATTTGGCTTTAAATAACCAACAAGGGTCGATGTGCCACAAAACCCAACCATCCAACCTTATTTTTTGCACTAAATGTGATAAAGGTAAATTGTATAGGAGAAAGTAGGTCTAAATTTTATCTCCGGTTGAATAAACATAAAAAATACTAACGATAATTTCTATTACTAATAAAACGTTTTACCAAATTATATATTTTTTAATTTCCTCATTTAATCCACGATGTAATCGTTGAAAATTCAGGGTTAAATACATCTTTAAACTCACTAAACTTACCATCTTCATCAAGATGCATCGACATCACAGATTCTTTTGACTGTGTCTCTCTCTCGCCCTCCTCTATCACTCTTGGTACGTCCTCTAGAGGGTATCCAGTGTCTGCACATAGCTGATGAATGTAAGTTTTTGGTGGTCGGCCAACTTTGGTCTGTCCATATATAGTAGTCTCAGGTAATACGTCACTTATAAGTTCGTTTTTACTTCGCTACCAGTTCTCAGCATGTCTTATTTGTCTTTATCTGATGGTTTGTAAGAACATAGGTAAGTGGTCGTACAGCTACCACTTTGCGGGGTGCTGCTTCCAGGATTTGTTCAAAACAGCACATAGCGTCTTTGTGTAGTTCCCATTTGGCTTTTTCTCCAAGTGTTTCATTAGAGTCTCAGTGGTGCAACCATACAATAGTATTGACATGGCTACTGCAAGGAGGAATTGGCGTTTTCTTTTATCAGAGAAATTAGATTCCAATAGTGTCGATAAAATGTCAATAGCAGTTCAAACGTCACCAATGTGTGTATGTTGACATTGTTTCCAGCTGATGAGATGTAGCTACCGAGGTATATGAATAGGTCTACTGATTTAAGAGATTGTTTAGTGAGAAAAAAGCATCATCTTGATTAAAACCCATGAACATGAATACTACTCGCTGCCTGCTCCAGGCTAGGTAGCTGAGGTTGGCTTGAGCAGGAGTATTTGGAAGAAGCACGAGGTCATCTGCGTAGTCTGCACACGTATCAGTTTCTGCAGGATATTGTCTGCTTCTTGCTTCTTCTTTTTTTTCGAAGAATCCGTTTTCTTTCATCAGATCTATTAACGTTCGTATGACATCCTTAAACGAAATACTAACACTTCAGGATTAAATAAAGACGTCTTCATTCCTCATTAACGTAAGTATTTATAAAAACACTGACTAGACAAACTAGTCCGAACAAGACATGAGGGACATAGTTAGAGAAGCAAGGATGAACTCTTAAGTGACGTTCTTCAACGGACCCCTACACATGGACACGCTAGTTTTGGCAGATCAGCAAGAACTTCTTTCCATCAGCCCTGTGCGGACACTGGAAGACCTGCCAGGAGCGATGGATGATAGAGAGAGAGAGAGAGAGAGAGAGAGAGAGAGAGAGAGAGAGAGAGAGAGAGAGAGTCAAGTAAATCGGGGTGTAGAGCACGACTTGATGATGATGATGATGAAACTAGCTAGTTTTTTGGGGGTTTTTTTTTCAAAAGACAATTTTGAAGAAAGAAGACACTAATAAATTACCACACATCTATCCGTACAATCTTCGGACACACAAAAACAACGTGTTTTAGGGAGTCCGTAGATTATAGGGATAATTGTGTGGTTATTCATTAACGTGTACCATAGGATTTTATAGGATTTGTTGAAGATTTCTGTTTTTATTGATGTTTTTAAAGGAGGTAGGGATGTAATTGTTTTGGTCGTTAAATATTAAAACACACACAAAAACAACATCCTTCTACGCCCGATAATTTCTGGTATAAACACCCCACCCATAATATTGCAAAACACATAACCAAAATATTATCACCTCTATTAGGCACAATTAACCCTTCACATTTAAAAAATTTTGGTGACCTCCTCAAAAAAATAAGAAACACAAACATGGAAAATAAACTCATAACTTGTCTTGAAATTCAATCTTTATATACAAACATACCCGTTAAAAAATGAGTCCTTCAACTGAAAATCCACCAAGAAAAAATCAAAAACCCTCTCTCATTATCCGTCTCGAATCTAATTAAAATAATTGAATCATGGACCAATCAATGTTTCTTCAAATATAATAATACTTAATACCAACAAAAAATTGGCCTACCGATGGCATCTCGTTTAAGTGGGTTGGTTGGTTGGTTGGATTTAATGCCATATCAACCTCTATAGGTTATTTAATGCCAGAGCCTTTTTACACATGTAATATACATGTACGTAAAATTTCTAAGCGCAGATTTTTAGGTTGGTGATGGTTGGGTTTTATGGCAAATTAACCTCTTAAGGGTCATTAAGTGTCAAATTCTGATACATATATATATATATATATCAATTGTTAATAAATAGTCCGGAATTAGTGTTTTAAAATAGGTAAAAGCTTTTTGTTTGTATAAACTAGATGGTCGAAGGTGTTGGTAACAGAGTCTATATCTTTAATAGGAGGCCAATTGTTTTTAAGAAGTTGATTATGTTTTTGAGAGCAACTTTTTTAAATAGTTCCTTCGTGCTGTTTGCCTTTCAGTTGAATTCCAGCTTGCTTTTAATTAGAATTTTTAGAATCCCAACCTTTCAAACACATCCAACCTCATGATATCCAATACTTTAGATATATCGACGACTTTTTAATCAATTATCCCAAAGTTGAACCAAGCATTAATTTCACATACCAACTTGAGAAAAATAATTCCTTACCTTTCCTGGATATCTTACTAATAAACAACAATAATAAATTAGAATTCAAAACTTACAAGATAAACCACAAAAATTTCTATGTACATTTTTATTCAAACCACAGTGATAAAACAAAAAGTGGCTTTTTTTTCCTGAGATCTCTTAGAATCTTCTCCCAAAATATATAAACGAAGAATTTGAACACATCCATAACTTTTTTTTCCAAACTACAATATCCCGACTCTTTCATTCACCGCGCAAATCAAAAGCCATAAATATCCACTAGCATACATCCCACGATATAAAAAAAATAAACCTTGCTCAAATACCAACCCTATTAAGAGACACATAATTTTACCCCTAAATCTCATTACCACCCTAATTGAAAAAACTTGAATCACTCAGGCATTTTATGCCTAAGTGATTTAAGTAAATATTATTTAAGTAAATAGTGATTTAATTTTGAGTAAATAAGTTTATGTAAATAGTGATTTAACAAATGATAAAGAACAACTGCAAAATCAGAGATTCCCTGTCCAACGAAAGTGTTTACAAAATCCGCTGTCAAAATTGCAATAAATTTTACATTGGAGAAACAAGCAAAAATTTAAACAAAAGAATCTATGAACATAAAAAAGACTTTAAAACTGGTAATACAACAAACCTTTTAGTTTCTCATAACATTTTAACAAACCACACTTTTGACTTTCAAAATTCTGCCATAGTTGCCTTCATTCATAATAAACATAAAAGAAGAATAATTAAAGCCTGTTCCATTGCACACTACAACGACAATACCACAACGACAAGGTTTTTTTTCTCAATATTTCACCATCTATAGGGGAAAATAATATTAAAAGAATTCAAAATTCACACAATAGATTAACTCCCCTTTCTTTAAACATTTAAAACAATAAAACATCACAAATCCGTTTCTCAAACCACAAAGACGCCATTTATTTTTTTTAAAATTCTATCACATGACATGACGCAATTTGAACATATCAACCAGTATTAATCGTTTTTTTTCACATAGCAACATCTACAAACCCTGATGAAGACTGATAATTGAATCAAAATTTATAAATCATAATTATTTCTAACTCAAAAACAATTTCGATTAAACACTTTTGCATTCAAAAAAGATTAAAGTCGAAATGCGTAGGCAAATAAACAAACCATCAAACATATTTTTCTTCTGTTTTACCGTTTCTACGTATATATATATATATATATATATGTGTGTGTGTGTATACGTAACTCTTCTACGGGACAGGATTCCTCAGAAAGTTAATTTCTTAGTGGAATTCAATTCACTTTTTCCGGTCAACATTGGCCAGATTAAAGAGCCTTCTCTGCCCGGTTATTTACCCATAGCTTAAGAGAAAATAGTTGGATTCTTACCTTTTCCAAGTGTATTATCCCTATGTGAAATGTAAACAGTCTCGTCCTGGAGTTGAACTCGTGTCGACGTGTTCACTTACCATTATACTATATATATATATATATATATGATGAGAATAAACAATCTTGATTCTTTCTCTGATCTTCAGATCAACCAGTCATTTTCCCAGACCTTTAAGGGCACCAATTACAATTGATATCACTGTCATCCACATGTTGCATAGCTTTTTTCAGCTCTCTGGCAAGATCCTAGTATTTGTAAATATTTTCACTTTCTTTTGTTTCCACTCTATGATCCGCTGGAACAGCAAAATCGATTAGTTGACAAGTTTTTTTTTCCTTTTGTTCATAAAAATTAAGTCGAGTCTTCCGACTGAGATTGGACGATCCGTTTGTTTCTCAAAGTCCCAGAGATTTTTCTGTGTTTCACTTTCAAAGACAGCTTCTGGTTTAAGCATATACCATTTGTCAACATGATCAAACTTTAATCTCTTGCACAATTCCAAGGGGATAAACTTTCCCACTCAATCATGTCTACTCTTATATTTCTTTTGTGCCATTTTGCTGCATTCGATTATAATAGGATTAATCCTGGACGAGACTGATCGCATTTCACATAGCGCTAATACCATTGGGAAAGGTATGAATCCAATTATTTTCCCTCCAGTAAATAGTAGGGCAGACTAGGTTCTTCAGCCTTGGTGAGACAACTAATCTAGGAGAAGGAAAACTCTGAATTCAAACCTGTTAAACTCTGCTTGAAAATTGACCTTGTGTCATATCCTTCCCGAGCAGAGGGGTTGGTAAATATGGATTATATTAAGATTAACTGTTTCATCTCTCTAACGTACACTTGCTATATTTCTGCGTATAACTATTTTTTCGTGGGTTATGCAAGTTTTTAACACCAGTTTTTACTAGCAGTTTTGGAGAGTTTTACTGAAGTGGGAGTGACAGCAAGTCTGTTCAGGTCTCCAGGACTCTCCCAAGTATCCTAGTTTATCTCAACACCTAGTTATGCTTGCTTCAAATTTTTAGTTCACTTAAATTCTTCCCTTTTATCCGAATGGTACAATCTTATTTTTGAACACTCAATACATGCCTGCATTTATTACTTGTATAACTATATTCCCCTTTTTCTTCATGTCAGTGACCAGGCGCCATTTTGATGAATAATGAATATTTGAATGCAACATCCGGCAAGTCATCGAAGACACTCCTTTGGGATGGTAAATGGCTGAAAAAAATATGTAAACTCTGTGGTTGGCCAATTTAACATTTGGCTAATATTCAGCTTACAAGATTTGCATAATTGGTAATTGTTTGCTAACATAATCTGGATTCCCCTCCCAAACTCAAGATGAAATTACCTGTGTGACAATTCGAAGACCAAACACGTCACTTCCATTAGATTTTGGCTTTGATGATTCAATGAGAAAAAAAAAGCGAAAGTCGAGCGAAGTGGTTGTTGAGAGAATTAAAAAAGGCGGGAAAAACAGAACGTGAAAAGCGATGAATTATTCATAATGATATTCATTTTATTTATTTATTTTGCATAACTGTCGGCGTAAAAGAAAAGATTGACGAAAAAGCATAAAATAATTTTACTGATGTCGTTTGAAATTCTGTCATAAAATAGTAACATACATTTACGGATTATTTACGCGGATGTCATCACATTATGGTGTCTTGAAATTTATGTCTTTCGAACAGATAACGTCGAGTAGAGGTTGGTTGGTTTGCTGGTTATTTTATTGCATGTCAACACTTTTCAGGAGACAAACTTTGCTACTGATGACCAGGATTACAGCAATCTAATATCTATGGTTACCAACTATATACACAAGAATGCAATATTGAACAAGTCCTGGAGGCAGCACCCCAAAAAGCAGCAGCTGTACGGCCACCTACCACCCATTACGAAAATTATCAAAAGTAGACGAACCAGACATGCAGGACACTGCTGGAGAAGTAGGGATGAGCTCATAAGTGATTTATTCCTTTGAACCCCTTCATATGGACGAGCAAAGGCAGGAAGACCAGCTCGAACCGACATACAGCAGCTCTCCACCGATACGGATGTAGCCCTGAAGACCCACCGGAAGCAATGGGCGATAGGGAGGGATTGTGAGAGAAGGTCAGGGATAACCGTACTGATGGCGCGAGATGATGATGATGATGATGAACTATATACGGTTAAAATGTATCTTCATAATAATCTTAAGCAGGTAAACACTGCCTACTTTGTTGCAATATTAATTTTTACGAGCTATTGACTTAATAAAGTTCACAGGCCTTTTAAATAGGTAAACCCTTCATACTTAACGGTGATACCAATGTTTTAAGAGCCGATGAATTAATAAAGTTCACAATCATTTTAAAGAGGTAAATACGAGGTGCCTTCAATCTTCGTCCATTTGTAAAGATTTAATATGGTGAAATGGCGTACACACTCATGCACTATTCACAGTACTTTGAAAATTGCGGCATGAATATATGCATATTCTATACTTTAGAAAAAGTCTTATATATATATATATATAGAGAGAGAGAGAGAGAGAGAAAGAGAGAGAAAATCAGCAAATCAACCCCGCTAGGGCATATTTTATATCTAGAGGTTTGGGAATTGCGAAAAATCAAGCAACAGCTATCCCCCAAAAAACTTAAATTATACGAAGGCGAGTCAAAAGTAATGCCTTTTTCTTTAGAACAGAAATTCTTACACTTCATATTTAGTTGCAATATCATTTTTTATGAGCGAAGTTAGTTAAAAATGCTTTTGAATATTAACTCAAACTGGTTAGAACCATAAATGGGATCCTAACAGCAACTACCACACTGGGACGTAGTAGGAGTGATGAAGGACTGATGCCACATTACCCAAGAGCACAAGGACAAGAACTCAATGGATGCCATTTAGTGACAGTGTAACAGGATAATTGACTTTTAGAGATTAAGGTAGTTTGTAATACTGGAGAATATTGTAATTTTCACAAGGTGGCGATTCAGACGAGTTAATGTGAGATTAGTTAACCGGACAATTGGCCTAATGAGTAGAGTGTTCGCCAGTGGTCCGGGAGACCGGAGTTCAATCCCAGGTCGAGTCATACCAAAGACTCAAAAAATGGTACTTTATGCCGCCTTGCTTAACACTCAGTATCATAAGGTACGGATCAAGGGTAAAGTAAAGCAATCCAGGGAACAGGGTAGCGCCGTCCCTACACCTTTGTGAAGTAGCTATTGAAAAAGGAGCCTTCGGGTCATCCTCGAATATGGTGGCCAAATTTACTTAGTTATTATTAATTTACCCAGGCGGAAATGTTTTAGTCGAAGCCAGGTGTATTCTACAGTCCCATGTGACTGGGCCACAGGACACGTTGGGGGAGTCTTACCCCTCTGCAGGGAAGCAATTGGTGTATTTTACAGCCCCAGGTAACTGGGCCACAGGACACATGTTGGGGGAGTCTTACCTCACTGCAGAGAAGCAATCGGTGTATTCTACTGCCCCTGGTGACTAGCCAACCTGTCTTTGAAATTACAAATCAAATGTTTACTTCATACAATTAAATCAACAGATAAAACTTTGGTTTAGTTCAGAGCTGTTTAGTTCCCCAAAATTTCTTAATTGAAGCAACCATTATAACCAAATTTACTTTCCATGCAGCCCCAAATATATTAAATGAATATTGTTCAATAATAGATTGAATGAATCTTTTATATTTCAGGTTAGAGTATATTGTCACGTGATAGCTCACGGAGACGAAGAGGTAAGACTAATACTATCCTCCCGTATTTGAATTGACAGTATCAAGCCGTCAAACAAGTGACCGTTAGGAAGGAATGTGGGTCACGCAGGAGAGACCAGGTGTTCGTACTTAGTGACCTCAGGTCGCCGGACATCGGAAGGGGAAAGAGAGAGAAGCCAAATGATTGGCTGGGACCCCAAAACGGAAGTGGGGCTCCCTTCCCCTCAGCGGAAGTAAAGGATAAGAAGGTTAGTTTTTGAGCAGGGTTCATAGCGGGCAGACGAACCATAGCCATTTTACTCCGGGTTGAAGACAAAAGATTAACTGAGACACGAAGGACTCCAAAATCCTTCAAGCCAGTATTAAAAACAGAACAAAGTCTAGTAGCCCGTGAAAGAAGAAAATTCTCCAGTGGAACCCCGTCGAAAATAAGATAAGTAACTTTGGGGACATTTTTCCTTTATACCCAAATTTCGTTTACCACACTCTCTCTCTCAATTTGAAGAAGGACAGAAGTCAGAAAAGACGTTTATATTAGTGGACTGCCTAATTATATGTTTTTGACACTCTGAACGTGTATATATAAGTAGTAAAGGAATTTATGTATTTTCATTTTACCATGTGGTCTATGTTGTTGCTTCATGCTTTCCTTTCAGCCTCTATTCGCCTTATGTTATCTTGCTTAGAATTGTCCTATTAATTCCTAAAGTATCACTCGGGAAACCGGAGTTGCCGACTACTACAATATTAATATTATTACGACTAAGACCTATAGGCCCGTATTCTTCTGTTATCTAAGGGAAAGAAGTTTAGCGGCCTGGTGGGTGTGTGATAGTGTGAAATTTGGAACCCCTTTGCCAGCGGTGGTCAGTCTGGCCCTAAATTATTCCCTCACGTAATATGCCAGTTCTTATATGCCTGAGAGAAGAACTCTGAACAGGACTTATTCTGTAGGGGATCAAGTGCCAACCTGCCCCGTCTTCACACGTGCGAAAATAAAGTCCCGTTATGGGATTTTAGTCAATTTGCCGTCACCATATATTTTTGATGACATTTCTGACGAAGATTTCTTTGGTTTTATGAATGAAACGATGAAAAAATCAAAACATAGAAAATATTTTGTACGAGTCTTTAAACAATGGAAAATTGAATTATTTGGGTGTGTGAGTCAGTTTAATGGTCAGAGAATAAAGTATATAAGCAGCCATTTTTTGTCGGCTGAGATTGACAGCAGAGGAGAAGCCAAAAAAGGAAGCAGACAAGAGACGAGCTTTGCCAGCGAACGAAGGTAGACCAGCATACACGTAGAAGATGCATACTCACAAAAGACCCTTGCATTCGCTGATCTGATTAAATTTTGCAGACATATTCGATCAGATTCCAGATCGCTGTCTTATATTATTTTGTGTAATAAAATGCCAACATATATTCGATTGGCCTAATGAGTAAACTGTTTGCCAATGGTCCGAGAGACCGGGGTTCAATCCCAGGTCAAGTCATACCGAAGACACAAAAATGGTACTTTATACCGCCCTGCTTAACACTTAGCATTATAAGGTACGGATCAAGGGTAAAGTGGAGTAATCCAGGGAATTGAGTAACTCCCTCCCCAACACCTCGGTGTAGTAGCTATTGAAAAGGGAGCCTTCGGGTCACCCTCAACTAAAGTACCCAATATTACTTATATTTGATTGTAGATTTTTAAATTTAGTTTTATTAAATTGGCCCATTGGCATAATAGATAGACTGTTCACCAATGTCCCAGAAGACCTGGGTTTAATTCCAGGTTGAGTCATACTAAAGACTCAAAGAATTGTACTTGATGCTTCCTTGCTTAAGCATTATAAGGTACAGATCAAGGGTGACTGAAGCAATCCGAGGAAAGGGGTAGTGCCCGACACATCGATGTTTTAACTTTTGAAAAGGGAGCTTTTGGGTCGCCCTCGATCACGGTTAGCCAACTTACTTATATAAAACCAAGACTAACATTCTTATTTCCCCGGCAGAGCTCAACTTCTTCCAGTCAGAGAAAACATACTGACTCAAGAGGAAAGGCTTCTTTCTTTGGTTGGTAAGAATCATAACACATTTGAAGAATTAGACCGGACTGGTACCAAACTCTGACAATTTCAAATTGTAACACCCACCCATTCGGGCAACTGTACGGATATTGGGGTATCGGAACGAAAGCAGTCCGAACTAAATGCTGCACGTTGACAAAAACGAAGACTAGACGTTGAGACGTAGACATCGTGTGCGAAATGAGGGAGTCATTATATTGGCACCGTGACGACCAGGGTTCTTGACTCCGGGTGATATATTGATGGCGCCAGAATTAGAATTCCTGATCCAAGGTGAAGCTGAATGGAGAGAAGAAGCTGAATGAAGAAGAAACGGTTTTGAGAAAATCGGAGATGGAATGCGAAATCGCCCAGGAGACAACGTCACCAGAAGCCACCGAGAGAACAATTCAAGAAGCCAGAGAAAAAGAGAAGCGTAGGTCACAGTATTCGATGAATAAAGGGAGTAAGCTAGGTCTTTTGCTTTTTTGTTTATTAGTTGTTCGTTACTAGATGTCGCTTTGGGTTTCTGTGTGCTTCGGTTAAACGTAGGGAGAAATTATTGCTGTTCTTAAATACTGATTATGTATGGGGAATTTGGTTGTTGTTATTATCTGATTCCATTTTTTTTGTTTCTTCTTGTCCCATGTTAATTTGCTGGTTTCTCTTCTTGGTCTATGAAGGATACAAAGGAATTATAAGGAAAGAAGTCTGAGAAAAAAAGATATCTTTTCATTTTAATCTTACTGCACAAACTCTGTAGTGAAGAAAAGTCTTCCTGGATTGTTTTTCCCAAATCAGTCGTTGAAATTCACTTGCAACTTTGGGGATTGATTAATAATGACCATTAATTGGTGTTTTAGTCGCGGTTTGATAAGTCCATTATTTGGTGTTTTTAGTCGTGGGTTGCTGATAACAGAGACGGCTGCAACTTGACGAAAGATCAACCAGCGTGCCGCATAAAAACGGACACATGGAGCCTTCCACCAGCGGCAAGAAATATTTTTGATGTTTTTACTTCACCGGTCACTGCTGAAAGAGAACAAGACTCTTTTCCCGGGACGGTTCCTTTTCTTTGCGCTTGCGTCGACCCTCTTCCGGTCAGGGCTTCTGGGAGTTTCTTAATTAAAAAAAAAAACCCTACAAATGTTGTATACCGGAATGAAGAGACAATAACATTTATATATGATAATATTCATCTCTTCTTTATTATAAAATCGTAGTGAAATTGGTTACGTGAAGAGAGAGTCAGATAGACAGAGAACCGCTAGGATACAAAATCTTCAGAGAGTCTTACTTCTTCTCTCTGCCTCCGCGAAGCTGGCAGAGGGCTGATTTAAAACATTTAATCATGTTCGTACAGGTCAATTCACAACAGAGGCCTCCTATTTTCTTCTGGGATTATACTCGGTCTCGACATTAGTGATTCTTCAATATTCAGACTTTTCTCTACCTATCAACCTCATTTTTTGTAGGTAGGGGCCATAACCTCTGCAGGGAATACAGCCAATGCATTCTAGGCCTCATCAACTGGGTGGAGAATAGAAGAGGAAAAGGAAAGATAACAGCTTGTGGAGTAGACACGCAAAGGAAGAGAAATTTGTCGACTTAGATTAAAAAAAAAAACTTGTACGGCAATATCTCATCTACTGAAAGTGATATCAACATGCACCTAGTGAAAATGTCTACTGCTGTCGATTGGTTAGCGGTTATATGGATGTCTCATCATCATCATCATTATGTCATGCCTCCAGCACGGATATCCTTGATCCTCTCTCGCCACTTCTCCCCATAGTTCATCGTCTCTGATGGGTCTTCAGGGCTACATCCCGTATCCTCACATATCTGCTGTATGTATGTTCCAGCTGATCATCCTGCTTTTGCTTGGCCATATGTGGGGGTCGATAGGAGTTCATCACTTATGAGCTCGTCCTTACTTCTCCAGCAGTGTCCTGCATGTCTGGTTCGTCTAACTTGGGTAGTTTTCGTGTTGGGGGGCAGGTGGCTGTATAGTTGGTGCCTTGTGGGGTGTTGCCGCCAGGACTTGTTCAATATTGCTTGCAACATTCTTGTGTAATTGCCGTCTAGCTTCTTCTCCAGCCGTTTAGTTAGCGTCCAATATGGATGTCTAATCTATCCGATAAAATAGAAAAATAAGAATTGTGAATTAAGGTATGACACATGTTATGATAGGAGAGGAGTATCTCATGAGTCGATGGAGACCTTAGGTTTATAAGTCCCCAGAATTCACCCTGAATTATCAGGCAAGGACACATAGTGCAGTGGATAAGGCGTTTGGTTGGAAAGTGTTTCTGAGTGAAATCAGTGAAATTGGGGCGAGGAGAAGTGGCTTCATGCCTTTGTTAAGAGCATTAGTAGTGAAGTGAACGGCAATTGTTGCAGGTTCAATCCCAACTACAGGCAAGAATAGAAAGGATTACTTACTATGACTTAATACTTGGTTAACGGAATTCGAACTGGGGTGTCCTCGTGGTGTATTGGTTAAAGCGATGGACTGCGGAATCGTAGTTAGCGAGTTCGAACTCTAGTCGTGCTATTACGTTCACTTTCGGGCAAATACCCTTGGGAAAGGTATGAACCCCCGTATCCTCCCAGCTATGGGTTAAATACTACCACTACTGTTCTTGTAGGAGAATGGCTTTGGCATTAAAATAATCTACAAAGGTTAATATGCCATTAAACAAAGAAACCGAACCAAACCGAACCGGAATTCGAACAGTCTACCCCTGAGGTTCGAGATTTTGTGTGGAGTCCCGAGTTGTTTTTCTAGAAGAATGGCTTTGGCATTAGAATAACTTACAAAGGTTGATATGCCATTCAACCAAGAAACCAAACCAAAACTATACACGAATGCACTATCTTGGACAAATCCTGGAAGCAATAGCCAACAAAACAACGGCTGAACGGCCACTTGCCTCCCATCTCACAAATCATGACGGAAAACTCTTCTTAAAAATCAGCGTTGTCGCATATCTTGTTCGTAGGGTAGGGGTTCGGTAAATATAGAAGGCGCGTTTAACGCTAAGGTTATCCTTGTTGGAAATAAAATTGGCAACCCGAGTGTAAATCCCTCACGAGGCTGTTTGCGCTAATGTCCTTAGAAAAGCATGAATCCATTTTATGCGTAAATAGTAGGGCAGACAGGGTTCTTTAACCTTATTTAGGCAACCATACCAGGAGAAGTAAAAAGAATGCAAAACCTGCTTTATCTGGTTGACAGACTCACCTCGTTTCGCATGATGACCATGGCGGAGGGGTTGGGCAAATACATTTGCAGTACTTGCGGTTAATCAACGAATGAATAAGATCGATAGTTTTTACATTGTTCCAACAATTGGGGCGAGGAGAAGTGGTTTCATGCCTTTCTTAAGAGCATCAGTAGTGAAGTGAACGCCAATTGTTGACGACAGGAGTTTGAACTCGGTTTCCTAATTCCATTCTCCGTGACATTGACCGTCAGGCCACCACACGAGCCCACGGGGACTTAGATTGGGTTAATTAAAGGAACTGATTTTTTATTTATTTATCTATTTATTTATTTTCTATTTATTTTATTTGTATTCATTTATTTATTGCGAGTGATTTTTGTTGTTTTTGCTGTTGTTATTCATCCAGCAATGACTTTGCATCTTTTAACAATTGGCACGTGACTGGGCCTATAAACGGGTATCTAGTACATGGGAAAGCTTTCACACCCACTGCTCAGTGTAAACAATTGGGTGTCTGTACTCTCTCTCTCTCTCTCTCTCTCTTTCAGTTGGTGAGAGTGCCTAAATCAATAGTACTGGTTAACCAATATTAAACAATACATTATTCATACGAAAGTTTTCCCAGTACTGATTTCTTGTTCTTTTTTTCTTTTTGGCTAGTTGACAATGCAAATTAATAAAAAGTCACTGATATTTCCATTAGAGGCTTTTAGACTCCCCATTTAAAGCGCAGTGGATGCATTTGGCCTAACGTTTAACAGCCTGAAAATTTGAAGCCGAGTTCAAGTTCTTGAGAAAATTTGATGTTTACTTCGTATTAATACGCTTGCGGAAGTGATATTCCGGGGTTCTGCAAAGATCTGTGTGAGCAATAACATTGAACAGAACCAGTGTATTCCTTACACTAGAAGTCCAAAATATTTCACAGCTTCACACGTCATTCCCGACACATGCTTGCACCAACTTCATCCAATAAATATCGACATTTTGAGCAATCATTTTTGATTTCCAGGATTTGTTTGAAAACCCTGAAAGAAAGACCCCACCAAACAACAACTATACGGCCACGTATTTCCCATCTCAAAAAACGAAGTAAAAACCAATTAAAACAAACAACACATGCGGGGCACAGCTGGAAAAGCGAGGACAAACTCTTAAGTTGGTTTGGTTCCTTTGTTTAATGGTATATCAACCTTTGAAGGTTAATTAATGCCAAAGCCATTCTCCTAGAAGAACAGTAGTGATACTATTTAACCCATAGCTGGAAGGATAAGGGGGTTCATACCTTTCCCAAGGGTATTTGCCCGAAAGTGAATATTGGTTTGGTTTCTTTGTTTAATGGCATATCAACCTTTGAAGGTTAATTAATGCCAAAGCCATTCTCTTAGAAGAACAGTAGTGGTACTATTTAACCCATAGCTGGGAGGATAAAGGGGTTCATACCTTTCCCAAGGGTATTTGCCTGAAAGTAAATGTAATAGCGCGACTGGAGTTCGAACTCGCTTACTACGATTCCGCAGTCCATCGCTTTATCCATTACACCACGAGGACACCCCACACGAACTCTTAAATTACGTTCTTCTGTGAACCTTTACTCATGGACAGGCTAGCAAGAACTTATTTAGATCAGCTCTGTGTGGACACAGGATGTCGTTTGGAAGACCGGCAAAGGAGCGATGGAGGATAGGAACAGATAGAGAGAGAGAGAGAGTGAGAGTTAGGGGAATCTGTGCTGTCAGTGCGATTTGATGATGGTGATGTTTGGCTTGGTTTGGTTTCTTTGTTTAATGACATATCAACCTTCATGGGTTATCTAATGCCTAAGCCATCATTGTAGAAGGACTGTATTGGTACTATTTAACTCATATTTGGAGGGATAAAAGGGTTCATAACTTTTCCTAGGCTATGTGTCTAAGAGTGAAAGTAAAAGCGTGACAGGGATTTGAACTCGCTTAATTTGGGACCGAAATCCATTACAAATAAGATATATTTTTCACAATCAACTTTTAATTGGAGAATTTTAATTGTGATAGGTCCAGTTGTTAATTAGCTAATTATAACAAATCACTAACAACTCCTTTGGGGATGTCCTCGTGGTGTAATGGTTAAAGCGATGGACTGTGGAATCGTAGTAAGCGAGTTCGTTCTCCAATCGCGCTATTACATTCACTTTTGAGCCAATACCCTTAGGAAAAGTATGAAACCCCTTATCCTCCCAGCAATGGGTTAAATAGTACCACTACTGTTTTTCTAGAAGAATAGCTTTGGCATTAAATAACCGACAAAGGTTGATATGCCATAAAACAAAGAAACCAAACTAAAAACTCCTTGACAAATAATGCTTGCCCCCAAAGACTCTAGGGGCATGGCTACCAGGCTTTTACTTGTTATGGTCTTGATTAAAGTATATATTTTAACTGTGTTATTGTACTATAGCCACAATTAACGCCATGTGCGAAATAGACATATAATGTTCATAACGATAGAACATATAAAGAACATAGGAATCTCGAAATTCGAAAACACGTAACGACTTCTTTGGGTATGAAACCTTTTTATTAACTTTGAGTTAAAGGTTTCGACATAAGGAGGAGAGACACAATCTTCAACGCTGTCTTATTCATTTGGCCCTCATCTCGAGCGACCCCCCATAGGGCGCAAGTTCGCCTCGCGTCTGCGAGCTTCAAAAGTCGATCCTCCTCGTTTGGCGTCTAGTACCCAACTCTCTAACTACTTCAGATTCTCACAAAATCTCCGCGCGTTACGTCACCTGCACCCTGTCACCCTGTTCCGTCATTTCGGGCTATTGTGACATCTCTGAGTGGCACGTCCGCCCCGCACTCGCGTTACCACCTACATCAAGGTTTCCACCTAACTAACCCATGAGCTGAGCCGAAAGGTTATCAGCCAAATTAACTCGAAGGCATTAACCGAAATCCGTTGGTCATTACGTTACATTATGTTTAGTGTATCCCTTACAAAAAGAAGCTTCCTAGACAACATCTGATGGTGAAGCTCCTGTCCTGGACCTCGGGGGGATTGGATTGTGGAGAACGCCTTTATTGCCATTATTCCGTGGTCCACTCAGACTCGGAGGGTTAATAACTGTCAGAGTCCCAACCATGGTTCAAATAGATCTGTTTAGACATACATATTCAATAGGGCCACATGAAAAAAAAAAAAAAAAAACTCATAAGAAATAACTGCACAATAAATGTAAATAAGAATGCAATTCCCTAACCTTTAAGCATTAATTAATCCTAGGTGAGTCGACATGCCCTTAAAATCAATCAATCAATGAATAGTTATATTTGAATTTATTTTCCCCAAAGAAATACCGGATAATAATAGTAGTCTCTTTCTCTCTCACTCTCTCTATAGATAGATAGATAGATAGATAGATACGAGGATCATTAAATAAGTTTCCAAACTTTTCGTATGGGCACTTTTATTGATAGTACACACATGAAACTCTGGTCCCCTTCGAAGTAATCTCCTGCGGCTGCAATTCACTTGTTCTACCGTTCCAACAACCACTTCAAGGCCTCATGGAAGTCCTCCTGTGTGGGCGTGTCAATGACTTTCGTCACAGCCTCTTTCATCTCTTCAATTGTCTCATAACGACAGCCTGTGAGCTTAGGAAATAACCAAAAGTCACAGGGAGCAAGGTCTGGACTATAGGGAGGCTGAGGAACTGTGTTGATGCCCATCTTGGTCAAATAGTCTGTGACAAGGATGGAGTTGTGGACTGGTGCATTGTCCTGGTGGAAATGCCACTGACCCGATTTGAAGAGTGCTGGTCTCTTCCTAAGGAATATCTTCACGAACTCCTTTACAACCTCAACATAGTAACCCTACATCTAACCCAAACCCTTTGGCCAATTAACTCTGGTGTATTGACTTCCTTACTCATCCCACACCTCTTATCATCCCTCACAGACTCCCTGCCTTCCTTGAATCTCTTATGCCACTCAAAAACCCATGCTCGATTCATGCAAGACGGTCGAAAAGCAGTCTGAAGCATTCCATACGTTTCTCTGGCATAATTTTTTCCAAGTTTAAAAAACAATTGTATTGCATATCATTCTTCTAAAGTGTCAGATTGCATTTTTGAAATTCACCAGCTGTGACAATCAGGCTTTAATAGAGTGTATTCCAATTGCTGCTGTAGCTGTTCATTTGAAGCTGAAATCATAAAAATTGGTCAGTCATGTCATAAGATGTATAGCAATAACATAGTGAATTTTCAAGAGTCTACGCCAATTTTAAATGCCCTTACAAAAAAAAGTCTTGGAAACGTATATCTATTTAAATGTGTGCAAACAAATGACGGGTGTTAAATTGTTACTGATATATAGCAAAAGTTAAAACCATTTAACTATGTGCAAATAAATGATTTATAGTAAATGGAATTATTCGTAATAAGTAGCTGTGTTTAAAACCATTTAACTGTATCCCCCCCAAAAATTAGTTCAGGCTCGTGTAAAAACGTTATCAACAAAATTTGTTTATAGATCATGTATATTTAACATCTATGTATTAAAAGGATTTGGCATTAAATAACCTACAATGGTTGATATGCCATAAAACCCAACCAAACCAAATTGTATAAAGAGGATTTAGCATTAAATAACCTACAATGATTGATATGCCATAAAACCCAACCAAACAAAATTATATATATATATATATATATATATATATATAAAGGATTTGGCATTAAATAACCTACAGTGGTTGATATACCATAAAAGCCAACAAAACCAAACGGGTTACAACAACGATGTGGACAACACTAATACGATTTATAGATCGTATTCACTATACAACTTCTGTATTGAATAGGACGAATGACAGCGTGGTTGGTGGTCAGTCGATTATGTGATGGATAACCGCTTCGGACGTTGGATGTGGGTTTTACGGAGAATCATGAGTGTGACACACAAAGCACAGCTCGGCTCTGCACCTTTTCTTTCAGCAAAAGGTGGTCGATTTCTCGTTCGTTATTTGGTTTCCCGGGAAGCAAGCAGATTTCCTACTCCTCTCTGAATGAAAGATATTTAGCTTGTCACCCTAATACTGACTGACTAAAAAGCAAGGAATTTCAGTTTTACTCCTAACTACTTTTTATAATTTTCCGTCGATATCTAGTCAAAATACTATTGACTTTTGAAGCAAGAGGGAGAGAGAGAGAGAGAGAGACTGACAATTAGGTATTTCTCGAGGCTCATTTATGATACGAACTAGACTCTTCGATTTAGGAGATAAAACCTCTTTGACTGCGTTGATTATGAGATACCCTTCGGTAAAACTCACACTATGTCGGTCGCCTAACCTCTCTGCCGGTCGAATACTTTCTGACCGCACAATCGAGAAATATTCCGTACAACTCAAATTCTTTCGCTTCAATTTCCAGATCATCTTGTGTGAAGTTCAAAAGATGGCAGCTACGTTGTCTGGGATTTGTGTTTTATTTTGTCTTTGAATGGAGGTTGACCAGGGATTTAATTTGCTTATTTATTTTTCTAAATTGATTTATTTATCTATTTAAAACAAATTTTAAACCAAGCAGTTTTATTCACAACCACATATGAAATAACAAAGTATAATAATTCTCATCCGAACAGCTGAAAAATAGTTTAAAGAAAATATGCACTTAAAAAACGATATTGATTGTAATTAAAGTTTTATATTGGATGCGATTTTTAGGCAATGACAACAGACATTATCCCCACGGAATTTTCGCACAAGACACAGACTTCTGTGCCTCATACCATAATTTAAAAATTGAGTTTTAAAAACAAAATAAATAAATAAATAAGCATAGAAAAAAGGAACAATTAAAAATGAAATTAAAAAAATAACAATAAATAAAAATTGAGGAAAGCTTTGTTAATCGGGAAGCAACAAGCATAAAAAGCATTTGTTTTTGTTCGTGCATTTTGTATTTTGAATTTTAGTTTCACGCAGCGTGCGATCCTCATGTTCCATAGCCAGATACGGATATGCGAAATGGACATATAATGTTTATAACAGATATACATAGAACATAGGAATCACGAAACACGAAAACACTTACGACTTCTTAGTTCTGGTACGAAAATTTTTATTACCTTTGAGTTTAAAGGTTCTTCGACATGAGGAGAGAGATACACATTCTTTCTATTCTGGCTTTTTCATTTGCCCCCCATTTCGTGCGGTGCCGGTACAAGGCCACTGGCCTGGCTTCGGCGAGCAAGCGAAAGCCAACCGTCTTCTCCCGACGCAGAACTCAACTCAACTCTACTGACTTTTTCAAAATGCCCCAAATCCTCCGCGCACTTCCGGTGCGTGACGTCATTCGCACTTACTATCCCCGTTTCCCATCTGGGCTATTGTGACATCTCTGAGTGACACGTTCGCTCCGCCAGCGCGCGTGAACACCTGCGTTAATGTTGCACCTAAGTAACTCATGCACTGAGCCGAAAGGTTCTCAGCCTAACTTAACCCAAAGGCATAAAACAAAATCCCTCGGCCATTATATTACATTCAGGCAATGACAACGGACGGGATCTTCACGGGGACTTTGTGCAGTATGCAAACTTCTCTACTAAATACCAGAATTTACAAATTGAGCGTTAAGAAAATCAAACAAAAATAAACAGAAAATAAAAAGAAAATAAGAAAAGAAAGAAATTGGGAAATACATTCTTTTCAAATCGAGAAAAAGTTTTTTAATCAGGGAGTCGCTAGTATAAAAGTTTTTATTCTCGTGTTTGCATTTTGCGACCACTTCAGAATTTCTTGTTTAACAGTTGGAAAGCTATGAAGGGAAATATCATTTTCAGGAATTTTTTAGCCTTTTCTTTTTTTTTTTTTTTTTTTTTGAATAAATTTAATTTTTGTGTTTTATCCTTTATTGTGTTTAACATTTTTTAAATTAAGAAAATTCTTTTACAAACTTATTTTGATAATGTACTGTTTGAGTTGTTTTTGGATGATGAGAAACGTTTTCTGATTCCCAACTTTGGGTTAAATTGTATCGGTGCTATTCTGCAACAATAATGACTTGCCCAGTCGGATGGGGCGTTAGAATACACGGACTATCTTCTCTGCAGAGGGGACAAGACCCCACCCCCAATGAGTGTCAAGGATATGACACTAAACAATCTGATGGTGAAGTTCCAGTAATCATATTTACCAACCCCTCCGCTCAGGCAGGATATGACACAAGGTCAATTTTTAAGCGGAGTTTAACAGGTTTCAATTCAGAGTTTTCCTTCTCTTAGACTAGTTGCCTCACCAAGGCTGGAGAACCTAGTCTGCCCTACTATTTACCCATAGCTGGAGGGAGAACAATTGGATTCATACCTTTCCCAAGGGTATTAGTGCTATGTGAAATGCAATCAGTCAGGTCCAGGATTTGAACTCGTGTCGCCGTGTCCATTTCCTGCGACGATAACTATTAGACCACGGGCACCTCCAGTTCCAGTAATGTTGGAGCTTTGGGGAATGTGAAGTACCCCTTTATTGCCATTGCTCCCAGTTCCACTCTGGTAGCACCTGATAGGGTCCTATCTATGATCAAATGCAACTTAACTGTGTACTTAAGCTAAACTGAGCTGTTTGAAATAGAACTGTTTTTACATCTACCTGCGTGTAAACAAAAAAACTATACTTATACTAAAGTGAATTGTTTCATATAGAATTGGTTATATGTATAAAAATGGATTTGGCGTTAATAACCAACAATGGTTGATGTGTCATAAAACCAAACCAAACCAAACAAAACGAGGATGACTTTGGCATTAAATAACCCACAAAGGTTGATATGCCATTGAAGAAAAAGCAGAACCTGTTTTATGATTATAAAATCTTTCTTTGAAAAGAGTTGATTAATGAATAATATCTCTCGTGAAATGAAACGACTTTTAGACCAAACAGATAAATGAATCCGGTATGGGAACGAAATAGATTTATTTACATTCATAATAACCAAGTGTCCCTATAGCATAGTGCCCATGTTCGTCGTAGTGAGCGAGTTCGAACTTAAGTCATGCTATTATATTTACTTTTAGACTAATACTCTTGGAAAAGGCATGAACCCTTTTATCCCTCCAGCTACGGATTAAATAGTACCACTACTGTTTTACTACAAGGACAGGTTTGGAACTAAATAACACATGAAGATTAATATGCCTTTTAACAAAGAAACCAAACCAAACCAAACTAAAATCTCCTCAGTTAGTTGGGGGTGTAGGAAACACCAAATGCACCTCCACAGAGGGGTAAAACCCCTCAAAATGAGTATCCTGGGCATGTGATGGTGAGGCTCCGGAACTGAAAATTTAAGGAATGAAGAGTATTTCTTTATTTCCATTACGCCTTGGTCCACTCTAACCCAGGTTAGTAGTGCCTGTTAGGGCCCTATTTATGGGTCAAATAGGACTGTTCAATTATTTACAAAGGATTTACATTATCATTAGTTATTTGAAACTATACTCCAGTATACAAACTGTTGTATAAGATAGGAATACTTGATAAATGCAATTACTAATGTTGAACAGCAATACTTGAAACCATTTAATAGCGTTAAACTAAATGACTGATATTAAATAGAATTATTAATGTTAGATAGAAATGCTTGAAACCATTAAACTGTATAGAAACAAATGAGCTCTAAAAACTCGTTTAAAAATAAAATTACCAACAAACTATTCGCTTACAAATCATATATACATATATATAGTAAATTTGGCGACCGTAGTCGAGGGTATACCGAATGTTCCCTTTTTATTAGCTACTACACAAAGGTGTAGAGGGAGGGCACTACTCCTTTCCCTGGATTGCAGCACTTAAGCCTTGATCCCTACCTTATAATGCTGAGTGTTAAGCAAGGAGATATCAAATACTATTTTATGAGCCTTTAGTGTAACTCGACCTGGGATTGAACCCCAGGCTCTCAGACTATTGGTGAACACTCTGGCCACTTGTCCAATGGGCCAGTATATATATATGTAAGAGATTTGGCATTAAATAACCCACAAGGGTTGATATGCCGTTGAAATACCAACCAAATCAAAATTAGAAATTAATTTTTCCATTGGAGTAACAGTGCTTGCATTCATTTGGTAAAAAAAATCGCTTGCAGATATTACGTTATCACACACGTACATACATACATACAATATATATATATATATATATATATACATGTGTGTGTGTGTGTGTGTGTGTGCTTCTAATATCGTCAAGAAGACTGAATTTAATTCCATCTCCGGTAGCTTAACCGTAACTTTTCAGCCTATAAGCTTTTCAGTCATTAAACTTTTCAGCCTATAAGCTTTTCAGTCATTAAACTTTTCAGCCTATAAGCTTTTCAGTCATTAAACTTTTCAGCCTACCCTCGTATAACTGTACAAGAAAATTTAATGAAAAACCGATACGAAATATATAAAAACAAACGTTCAATGAACACAAGTCGCACACTTCTAGGCATAAAATGACCCTTGAGGATTTGATATGCCGTTAAAATCAATCTGTTTTCAATAAACATAAGTCGCTCACTTTTAGCAATAAAATGACCCTTGACTACCTCATATGCCGATAAAATCAAGCAGTTTTCAATGAACACAAATCCCTTACTTCTAGGAATAAAATGACCCTTGACTACTTGATATGCCGTTAAAATCAAGCAGTTTTTAATGACACCACTTTATACTATGCGTTCTCTGTTTTGAGTCCGTTGTTTGTTGGTAAATCGTCGACTGTGAAGACCTTTTGTGATGGTGAAGCACTTTATAAAAAGCAAAAATAAAAATGCAACCATTTCCTGGAAATGTTCTTCCTGGCGAATGACGTCATTTGGAGGGAAATATCGGATGTAAGGACAGAAGCAGTCTGTGTCTGGGTGGAGTAGAGTATGCGTTCTTTTCATAAATCAGAACGAAACACGTGACTGCGTCTGGTCTTGCTAATGGAGAAATATCACCAACGATGGGACCTGAGTGTTACAGTGAAGCTACCTGGGATGGAATTAAATTCAGTCTTCTTGACGATATTAGAAGCACACACTCACACGCGTATATATATATATATATATATATATATATATATATTATGTATTATTCAGTCCAGTTAAACCGGAGTCGGGAAAAATTCCGTCAGGACAAAAAATCATTCAACTATGAACATCCAAATTTTTCCTGGTAAAAAGCTCAATGTAACTGACATCACAGACCAATAATTTCTTTAAGAAAAACAAAAACCGGTCACATTAGGATTATAAATTTATTTCCATCCAGTTATGGGTATTGGTAAGAATCAATAACACCAAAAATAACAGGACTTCTTCAGATTAAATGGATAAAATAATTACAGACAGAAAAGACACAGGAGGAAAAGGTGTGAGGGGAGTAGAAGAGGGGGTGAATAAATTCCTCCACATTTACCCATCTGGTTGTTCTTTTTTCCTTTTTTATTACCGGTTGGAATCACAGTAAATTAATTTTTTAAATTTTTAAATTCTTAGATTTAAATTTAATCTCTTGTACTTCCCTAAATTATTATTAAAGCTGGAGTTTTACGTTGGAATGTATTTAGAATTTAAAAACTAAAAAATTTAATTTATTGTGAGGATACGGGATGTAGCCCTGAAGACATGCCAGAGGCGATGAACGATAGGGAGAAGTGACGAGAGAGGGTCAGGGATATCCGTGCTGGCGACATGACATGATGATGATGATGATGATATATTGTGTGTATGTGACCATTATCGTCGTAGTAAATAGAATCGATGAACCGAGTTTAAATCCTTGATGAGGGTATTTGCGTTTCATTTCGTGCAAATGTCTTTGTTAAAGGCATGAATCCATCTCCCCTTGCCCAAACTATGGGTTAATAGTAGGATAAACTGGATTCTTAGCCTTGGTTCGGCGAAAGAAAACTCTGAATTCAAACCAGTTTTACGCAACTTGAAATAATTACCTTGTATCACATCTTAACCGGTATCGGAGGGAGTTGAGAATATATATATATATATATATATATATATATATATATATATATATATATATATATATATGTATATATATATATATAATATTTAAACTGTAATAAATAACATCCGATTGAACAACAGTTCTGCTTAGCTGAGCACGACTTTAAGAGACAATAAAACCACTATAGAACAAATTGTAAAAATATCTAACATCACATAATTCAAGAAACTTATAAAGACAGATAAATATTACGCCCAGAAACTTTGACCCCCACCCAAGACCAAATATCAAATTAATCCCCACTTCAAATCATATTTTTAATCCCCCAAACACTTACATTTCTTTAAATTTTATAGTCCGATTCTTCGAAGAGAAACTTAAATTTTTTCCAAATTTGAAAATATCTGAAAGGATAAAAGCTACCAAGCTTCTCATTATAAAATGGAATGTAGGAAACTTTCGATATATATATATATATATATATATATATATATATATATATATATATATATATATATATACGATATACATATATATACACTGAAGGGTTGTGATACAACGAAACAGCCTGTCTATGGATAAAAATAAATACGCTCCCCCATGGGGGTGTTGAGCACTCTGACGAATGAATTTTCGACTGCCGTTCGCATAATGCAAAGCTCTTCGAACGAATTGAGCACTCTGGTATCCGGTAAGGTATAAAATGTTAACAAAACGAACGCTGTTGCTGCTGTCGCTACATAATACCTTATAATTCCCTAAGCCGACGTGGTATGCTTGTTAGCTGAGCGGTCTGATACTAAGTCTAATGTAAATTTGGGCGGGTTTCGATCCCAGCTACGTGTGTATCCACACTGAAGAGTTGTGATACAACGAAACAGTCTGTCTGTAGATGACAATATGTGTGTGTGTGTGAAAACTGGAAATAAATCGACATTATGAAAATACACATGTATATCTCCTAATAATATAAAACACAAGTGTAGCGTTGCGTATGTGCATCTGTCTGTATAAATAATATTTAGAAAGAAAGAAAGGTGAGGTCTCTGACGTTTTTTGTTGAAATCTTTAAAGAAAGAAAAAATTAAAGTGAGAAAGAAAGAAAGAAAAAATCATGTGATTTGTGGCTTGCCTCATCGAAAGAGAAAAGAAAAGAAAGCAGACAAGTATCGGGAAAGCAGGCTGACGTCAGAACGGAACGGTTTCTTCAGTTTTTTAGTATATGTACCGCCGAGAGAGAAAGAGAAAGAAAGTGAAAGAGTCTCCATTTATTAACGACACAGATAATTTGATTTTTCGGACAAGTTTAAGTTCGCTACGTCAAGTTGTGGGTTTTTTTTTACAATAAAATACGAAATACTTTTCATTTATTTATTTCTTTTTAGATTCTGAAATATTTTTAATTTGGATTATAAAAAAGATATTTTATATAAAATTCAACCATCATTATTGTATTCTAGTTTATATATAAAGCATGAAGTCTTCAGAGGTTGATTTTCTAAATAACTCGAATTATTTGCCAACGTCAGATGTTTCGGTTTTTAAGTATGAAAACAATAAACCTTCATCAGGGCGTTTGAACTGTTAAAATTGTTTAACAATTCAAAAGTACAAGCAAATAATTCCACAATAAACTAAACAGAGAGAGAGGTAGAGAGAGAGAGACTTGTCTTAGATGCTCATGTTATCTGAATTTTATAAGTATATATATATATATATATACGTGGTGCATTCAATAAGTTTCTAGACTTTTTTTGTACATGCATTTAAAATTGTCGTAGACTTGAAAATTCACTATGTTATTGCTATACATCTTATGACGTGACTGACCAATTTTTATGATTTCAGGTTCAAATGAACAGCTACAGCAGCAATTGGAATACACCCTACTAAAGCCTGATTGTCACAGCAGGTGAATTTCAAAAATGCAATCTGGACGTGACGACACTTTAGAAGAATGATATGCAATAAAATTCTGTTTTAAACTTGGAAAAAATGCCACAGGAACGTATGGAATGCTTCAGACTGCTTTTCGACCATCTTGCATGACTCGAGCATCGGTTTTTGAGTGGCATAAGAGATTCAAGGAAGCCAGAGTGTCTGTGAGGGATGATGAGAGGTGTGGGAGGAGTAAGGAAGTCAGTACACCAGAGTTGATTGGCTAAAGGGTTAGGGTTAGGGTTACTATGTTGAGGTTTTAAGGGAGTTCAGGAAGAGATTCCTTGGGAAGAGGCCAGCACTCTTTAAATCGGGTCAGTGGTATTTCCACCAGGACAATGCACCAGTCAACAACTCCATCATGTCACAGAATATTTGACCAAGATGGGCATCAAGACAGTTCCTCAGCTTCCCTATAGTCCAGACCTTGCTCCCTATGACTTTTGGTTATTCCCTAAGCTCACAGACTGTCGTTATGAGACAATTGAGGAGATGAAAGAGGCTGGGACGAAGGTCATTGAGACGCTGATACAAGAAGACTTCCATTGGGCCTTGAAGTAGTTGTTGGAACAGTACAGCAAGTGCATTGCAGCCGGAGGAGATTACTTCGAAGGGGAATAGAGTTTCATGTGTGTACTATCAATAAAAGTGCCCATACGAAAAAAGTCTGGAAACGTATTTTATGATCCTCGAATATATATATATATATATATATATAGCCCATTTCATTTCCTATAGCTTCTATTTTGAAAATTCCACAATAAGGTTGTTAGATTTTACGACCGCTTTTACGTTGACAGACAAACAAACTTTTCTTCATTGTTGATATACGTTTCATAGATGTACATCAAACTGTTTGAGTTGCTCCTGTGGACAGACGGCCAAATTTTTCCAAATTGTTGTTATAAATGTCGTAGTGCGACATCTAACCTATTGGTTGTCTCTAGAGGACAGACAAAGAAAGTCTTCTCAATTATTAGTATAGATACTATCTTAATAGGGTAAATCAATAAGTCTTTAGCCTGACATGTAGTAATTAAGTGAATTTTATCCGAGCACTTCATGGAAGAAGGTTCGTTTATTAAACTCTTTTCGATACGAACAACAACGAGTCTATTTCAGAAAGCCGAAAAAAGATTTATTTCTTTCGTTCTTTTCTTTTTATTCTTTCTTTCTTTCTTTCTTTCTTTCTTTCTTTTTAATTTTTTCTTTCTTTCTCTCTTTTCTTTTTACTTTTTTCTTCTTTCTTTCTTTTTTCTTTCTTTCTTTCTTTCTTTTTGCCTTTTTCTTTCTTTCTTTCTTTCTTTTTACTTTTTTCTTTTATCTTTTTTTATTTCTTTCTATTTTTCTTTTTTCTTTCTTTCTTTCTTTTTATTTTTTCTTTTATCTTTCTTTTTTTTTCTATTCTTCTTCATTCTTTCTTTCTTTCTAACTTTCCTTTTGCCTTTTTCTTTCTTTTTTCTTTCTTTCTTTCTTTGTACTTTTTCTTTTATTTTTCTTTTTTCTTTCTTTCTATTTTCTTCTTTCTTTCTTTCTTTCTTTTTCTTTTTTCTTTCCTTCTTTCTTTCTTTCTTTCTTTTCTGTCTTTCTTTCTTTTTTTCTCTTTTCTTCTTTCTTTCTTTCTTTCTTTTTGCCTTTTTCTTTCTTTTTTCTTTCTTTCTTTCTTTTTTCTTTCTTTTTTTCTTTCTTTCTAGTTTTTTCTTTCTTTCTTTCTTTTTTTTTCTTTTATCTTTCTTTTTCTTTCTTTCTTTGCATTTTCCTTCTTTCTTTCTTTTTTTCTTTTTTTCTTTCTTTGTTTCTTTTTACTTTACTTTTATCTTTCTTTCATTCTTTCTTTTTGTCTTTTCTTTCTTTCTCTCTTTCTTTCTCTCTTTCTTTCTTTTTTGTTTTTCTTCTTTTTCTTTTTTCTTCTGTCTTTTTCTTCTGTCTTTTCTTTTTCTTTTTTACTTTTTTCTTTCTTTTTTCTTCTTTTACGTTTTTCTTTTTTTCTTTTCTGTGTTTTTCTTTTTATTCTTTTTCTTCACTTTCTTTTTTTTGTCTTCCTTTCTTCTTTTTTTTTTCCTTCACTCATATCCTGTACCGTTTTCTTTACCAAGAAGCAATGACGATCGGCAATGGACACAAATCTGGGATGTTTACCGTTTGCTGTCTGCTGTTTTCTGTTTAAATAGATTATTTGCCCAATGACCCTGAAGCTGATGGGGGGAGCAGCGATGGGGATTGATAGACGGGGAAAAGGGGGAGACGTTACAGTTTACAATTGTTATGGCTTGACTATATTGTCAAATCGTGTCCCCTTTCAATGATTGTCGATCACAAAATGATGGTGTGAAATTACTACTTCCTAAAGTTGCGATGTTTGCTAAAATTAACTAAGTAGAGCACAAGGCCAGTTGGGGGTGAGAAAATAGCGCTTTATTTTACTATTCACCAATGGTCCGGGAGACCTGGGTTCAATCCCAGGTCGCGTCATACCAAAGACTTTAAAGATGGTACTTGATACCTCCTTGCTTAGCACTCAGCAATATAATGTACGTATCAAGGATAAAGTGGAACAATCCAGGGAAAGGAGTAGCGCCCTCCCCTACACCTTGGTGTAGTAGTTATTGAAAAAGGAGCCTTCTAGTCGCCCTTGACTACGGTCGCTAAATTTACTTACTTTATTTTATAACGGACAGAGAGAGAGAGAGAGAGAGAGAGAGGTGGGGGAAGAAGATAGTCTTAAATGCTTACGTCATCTGAATTTTATTCGAATAAATATTTTTATCATTGATTTTTTGCTTATTTTATCTTATATGCCTTCATTTTTAAAAGTCTCATAATAAGGCCGTTACATTCTACGACCGTTTTTAATTATTTATAAATATAAATTTAGTAGTTCTGCATCAAATTATTTGGTTTTTCTTATAGGACAGACAAATAAACTCTTCTTAACCCTTGACTTAGATTCCATAGATCTACATCAAACTGCTTGGTTGTCTATAGAGAACAGGGAAGACTGTGTTGCGCCAATTTTCCAAATTGGGAAAGTGCGGTAAATATCGACAAAATATATAATCAAATGAATAAATATACACTTATTTGCCTTTGTCTGGTAAAAATTCCCTTTTCTTTGTAGCTGGATGTATGGTACCGCTGAGTGAAGCTAGAGCTTGTACAAATGTAGTTGTCTCAGGTAACCAAAACTCGTGCCAACCGAAAAAAAGTGAGAAGTGTGTATTGACACAACCCATCAGCTACGATAGGATGTAATATAAGGTAAATTTTTAAGCGGAGTAAAGCTGGTTTGAATTTGGTATTATCCTTCTCCTATACTAGTTGCCAAAGAAAGTCTAAACAACCCGGTCTTCCTATTGTTTACCCATGGAAGTAGGGAAAGAAATGAATTCATATCATTCCCCAGTAAGTTTTTTTTAATGGCATATCAACCTTTGTAGGTTATTTAATGCCAAAGCTATTCTCCTAGAAGAACAGTAGTGGTACTATTTAACCCATAGCTGGGAGGATAAGGGGGTTCATATCTTTCCCAAGGGTATTTGTCCGAAAGTGAACGTAATAGCGCGACTGGAGTTCGAACTCGCGTACTACGATTCCGCTGTCCATTCCCCAGTAAGTACCCCTTTACCGATTTACTAAACTTAATTTGACGCAGCTTCACAGTTTTCAGATAACCGGTGAGGATCGAACTCACGATTGAAGTAATAACCTATTTACACGCTGATACACCGAACAAAGCAATTGTTATCATTCTGAAACGGTCCCAACCCCAAATCTTTCATTACATTATAAATAGAAAAAGACTACGTGTGTCACAACTTCAAAAAATAACGTGTCCCTATTTTACTGCCAAAATCTTGTGAGTCGATTCAGGCCCACAAGATTTTGGCAGCTATTCTTTCTCTTTTCAATCTACTAATTAAAAAAGACACACCTTAACTTTAGATTCTCCAGCCGTCGAAATAGAATTATTAGTCCTGAATTTCACGACGATAAGCAAGTTTTATCCCCAAAGGACTTCAAGACTGACAATTAAATAAGCAATTAGATAAGATTACTAAAACATTTGCGCACACAACACAAACAAAAATTAATATTTACAAAACGTATCTTTTGTAAATTATGTAAAACTGATTCATAAAAATACGACGTCAGTTCAACTCAACCTCCTGTTATTTGTCTTGAGTATTTCATTAATTGCACCGGTATAAGTAACATGTGTCACGATTTCATTAATTTCGGACAAATTTTTTTCAAGATGGATAGACAGATAGATTGATAAGTTTGACAAACGAGCCTCAAACCTTGTTGGTTGCATTGTAAAATCACTGGTACCCGTGAGATGTAAGAAGCATCCTGGCCCAATTCGCTCAACTCTAGGATAGTCAGGGATTCGAGTTGACGACAATGACAACTGCCAAGTCACATGTCTTTTAAATCCGCACATTCATCCACCCTAGAAAAAAAGAGAAAAAGAAAACCAAAGAGAAAGAGGAAAATGATGACCTATTTTCGAGATGGGGTTGTTCTCAGGTTTGTTCTTTTTGTTGTTCTTTTTTTTGTATTAGTTTTTTCTTTTTTTTTTTTGCCTATTGTTGGTGGTGGTGGTTTTGTTGTTGTTGTTGTTGTTGCTGCTGCTACTGTTGATGATACCGCTTCTTCTTCTTCTTCTTCTTCTTCTTCTTCTTCTTCTTCTTCTTCTTCTTCTTCTTCTTCGTGCAATTTTTTTGAAAAGGTCGTTAGATTTTACAATGGTTTTTACGTTTTACATCCTGCATAATTTCCTTATTATGAAAACCGTTTCACCGTCTAAGAAGTGACAGACAGATAAACTTTTCCTCATTATGGATATAGATTTGGTAGACCCTCAAGTCTCCAGGATTCTTCTCAGTATTCTGGTCGATCTTAAGAATGCTAGAGTTTGCATTGTCTCAGCTCGTCCTCAGATTTCCAACGCTTTCAGTGCCCTTTCAAAACCTTTGGTGTTCTTTCCGAACGTACGAATTACAATTGGTATCACCTTCATATTATTATTATTATTATTATTATCAAACTTTTTCTCCTATTTCTTTCGCTTACTTTCTGTTGTGATACTGACAAAAGAAAGACACGGGGAACATAAAAAGGTTGATAGAAAAACATATATATTCAGGTAACTGAAACAAGATACAAGTGAACCTGGTTAAACAATAGTTAGTCAATAGGAAGCTGAGAGTCCTGTGGGGTTGCGACTATCCGTCCACTATGCTAGTGGTATCACACGGGATTGTGTCACGTGGGTTTGGTTAACTCCTCTAACGCTCCGCTGACGTATATTTATGGAGGAGGACAATTCCATTATGTTAGGAGTACAACACTTTCTTCTTCGCCTTTTACACATTCTTCATTTTCTTCTTCTTCAGCTTATTATTATTATTACTCCTTTAGAGTTTTTCACATCACTGTTAGCTGATGGTTTTTCACTGGAGTTTGAGTGACAGCAAGTCTCCTCAAGTCTCCAGGACTCTTCTCAGTATTCTGACCGTCTTCAGTAATGCTGTCGTTTGGATGGTCTCCACACGCCCGCCAACTTCCAAGTCCTCTAGGCCCTTTAATAATCCTTTAAATACTGTGCCAAAAACACCAATCACAATTGGTACATTCGTCACTTTCATGTTCCACAGCTTTTTCAATTCTCTAGCAAGGTCGAGGTACTTATCCTTCTTTTCACATTCTTTCAGCTTTATTCTGTGGTCAGCCGTGACAGCAAAGTCGACAATTTTGCAAGTTCTCTTTTCTTTTTTTTTTTTTTTTTTTTTTTGATTAATTTAAGGTTTGGTCTTCTGGCCGAGATTAGGTGATCCGTGTGTATGTCAAAGTCTCAGAGGAGTTTATATGTGTCATTTTCTAGGATAAGTGCTGAGTTGTGCATATACCATTTGTTCGTATGGTCAAATTTAAATTTCTTGCACATTTCCTAGTGGATCACCTTGCCCACCCAGTCGTGTCTAGTTTTGTACTCTTTCTTTGCTAATTTGCTGCATTTGCTTATTATGTGATTGATCGTTTCGTCTATGTCACCATATAGCCTACATTTGCTATTTTGTTGAGTCTTATCTATCCTCGATTTGATATGGTTGGTTCTTACGGCGTTGTTTTGTGCTGCTATTTGGAGAAATTCTGTTTCTCTCTTAAAGTTTCCTTTTCTTAGCCATGTCCAGGTTTTGTCGTGTGAGATGTTGTTTATTAATCGTTTAAAGCGCCCATAGATTTGTTTTTCTTCCCATTTTTGTTTCCTAGTTATTGTCATTCTGTTGTCCATCGGGTTGTTAGTATTGTTTCTTTTGGCCGTAATCAGTCTTCATTATTATTATAATTATTATTATTACTTTCTTCTTCTTCTTCTTCTTCTTCTTCTTCTTCTTCTTCTTCTTCTTCTTCTTCTTCTTCTTGTTTCCCAACGTTTCTTTCTCTCTTCCCCTCTTTCACGTCTTTCTTTTATATTACTTCTTCCTCTCCCCTTTATTTTCTTCTATCTTTTCTTCCCTACTCCCTTTTTCATATCAACAAAACTCTTCTTCATTTTTTGTTAATCCTCTTAACTTAATTCTCCAGAATGAATGGGAACGACCCTCTTTTTTTTATCGGCCTCTAATCAATAAGTTCACGATGTTGGTTAAACATAAAAGATGGTCCCATTTGTTTTTTTTTATACAACGTGACCCATAAGTGTGTGAGATGCTAAACGAGTCATTACACAAACAAAGAAAAGTTGTGGATTTAGCAAAATGAATATTCAGAAAGAAAAAAGAGAATAAAAAAAAGCAAAAAAAAAAAACGGGTTTTAAAAATGAGAAAAAAATATTGAAAAAAGGAAAATGAGAAAGAAAAATTGAATAAATAGAAAAGAAGTAAAAACAAATGGTGTAAATTTGAAAGAAAGAAAGAAAGAAAGAAAGAAAGAAAGAAAGAAAGAAAGAAAGAAAATGAGGCAATAAGATAAAAGAAAGAAAGAAAGAAAGAAAGAAAGAAAGAAAGAATAAGAAAAAAGAAAGAAAGAAAATAGAGTAAAAAAGAAAGGGAGAGCAAAAGAAAGATACTGTAAATAAAAGAGATAAAAAGAAAAAAAAGAGAGTAAATAAAAAAGGGGAAAAGTAAAAGAGATGAAAAAGAAAAAGAAAAGGTGTAAATGAGAAAAAAGAGAAAAGAAAGTCAAAAGAAAGAAAGAAAAGGAGAAATAGAAAGAAAGAAAGAAAGAAAGAAAGAAAGAAATCAGAAAAAAGAGAAAATGCGGAAATAAGAAAGAAAGAAAGAAAGAAAGAAAGAAATCAAAAAAAGAGAAAAATGAGGGTATAAGAAAGAAAGAAAGAAAGAAAGAAAGAAAGAAAGAAAGAAAGAAATCAGAAAAAGAGGAAAATGAGGGAATAAGAAAAAGGACAGAAAGAAAAATTGAGAAAAATTGAGAAAAGAAAGAAAAATTGAGAAAAGAAAGAAAGAAAGAAAGAAAGAAATGACCCCCCCCCCAATAAAAAATATGAAAAGCGAAAAACTGAATACCAAGATCACATTTCGTCCTCTGATAGTCCGTCTAATTTTACACTGACTTCTCATGCATGGTAAAAATACTAAACGAAGCAAGGTAAATAAAAAGGCCAGTTTTGTTGTTTGGTAGGCAAATAAGGACGACCCTTTTGGAGGTCATTGTCAGAGCTTTCAAATATTCCTTTCACGTGTGACATTGAATTGCCTTTTCTTATATCCTATTTCTTCTAACGACAGGTTTACATTTTCCTTGTTTCTTTCGTGGTTACAAGACAACAAAGGGAGGTTTGTTATTTTAAGAAGAATAAAACGTCTATGACTATCACAATGGCAACCCAAGTCTTTCATTATACAAACCACTTGAGTTTGGAATAAAGGATTAAACTTGGAAAAGTCAAAAGTTTTGCACTATTTAGGCAACCAAATCGGCTGGGGCGGTGATTAGAATACACCGACTGCATCTTTGCAGAGAGGTTAGCTCCCCAACTCCAATGAGTACCCGGGATATGACACTAAACCTGCATCTGATGGTGAGGCTCCAGCTCAAGAGTTTAGAGGAATGTGGAGTACTCCTTCACTGGCATTACTCCCAGCACCACTCTGACCTGAAATGGTTGTACCTGTTAGTGTTCCATCTAAGGTTCAAATAGAACTTGTGTCCTGGATATGATACTAAGCTGTATCTGATAGTGAGGCTCCAGTTCTGGAGCTTTGGAGAATGTGGAGTACTCCTTCATTGCTATTACTCCCAACACCACTCTGAAACGGAGTGGTAGAACCAGTTATAATCCAACCCATAGGTCATATAGGACTGTTTAATCCTTAACAAAGCCTGAAACCATTTAACTGTGTGCAAACAAATAAGCTCTGGCTCGATTTTAAATTCTTACCTACAAACTATTCGTTCGCAAATCATATACATTTCATCATCATCATCATCATCATCATCAGGTCTCTCTCTCTCTCTCTCTCTCTCTCTCTCTCTCTCTCTCTCCATCCGTCCCGATCATCCATTTCTCTCTATAGGTCTTCTAAACTGCATCATGTGTCCGCGCAGAATTGTTGTAGGTAAGTTCTTGCTGTTCGTCCAACACTTGCACGTCCATGTGTAGAGAATGTTACTTATGAGTTCATCTTTGCTTCTCCAACAGGGTGCTGCATATCTTGTTCGTCTTATTTGGATGGTTTTAGAGATGGGAGGTAAGTGGCCGTATAGCTGTTGTTTGGTGGGGTGTTGCTTCCATGGTTTATTCAGTATAACTCGTAGCACTCTTGTTCAATTCTTGCCTAACTTTTTCTATAAGAGTTTTTGACGTGTTCTTGTGGTGTATCCATAGTGTGTATGTGTGTGTGAGTGTATATAAAAAGAATCTGGCATTAAATGACATACAAGAGTCAGTATACCGTAAAACATAACCAACCAACCAACCAACCAACCAATATTTTGGTAGGTATCAGTTTGCAGCGCCTATATCACGTGACCGAAGCTGTTCAGGCAGCGATTGGGTATCCGCTGTGATTGGTTTTATTGTGGTACTATTTACCAACCCCTCCGCTCGGGCAGGATATGACACAAGGTCAATTTTTTAAGCGGAGTTTATACAGGTTTGAATTCAGAGTTGTCCTTCTCCTAGACTAGTTGCCTTACCAAGGCTGAAGAACCTAGTCTGCCTAACTATTTACCCATAGCTGGAGGGAGAATAATTGGATTCATACCTTTCCCAAGGGTATTAGTGCTATGTGAAATGCAATCAGTATCGTCCAGGATTTGAACTCGTATTGCCGTGTTCATTTCCTACGGCGATAACGACTACACCACGGTTTTATTGTGGTAGCTGGTGCGCTGCAAGGAGACACATTAGTCCCATACCTGTTCATTATCTGTCTAGACTACGTGCTTAGAACGTCTATCGATTTAATGAAAAAAAAAACGGTTTCAAGCTGGCAAAGGAAAGAAGCAGAAGATACCCCGCACAAACAATTACGGGCGCGGACAACGCCGATGACATAGTGCTTCTGGCAAATACACCAGCCCTAGCCGAAACCCTGCAGCATAGTCTGGAACGAGCAGCTACATGCATAGGCCTCTATGTCAACGCACACAAGATAGAATACATGTGTTTTAATTAAAGAGGTGACCTCTCTGCTCTAGAGGGCGGTCCTTTGAATCTAGTGGACAAGTTTACCTACTTAGGAAGCAGTGTCTCATGAACCGAGACAGACATCAACACACGACTAACAAAGGCATGGACAGTTATCGGTAGTCTATCGGTCATATGGAAGTCAGACCTGACCGATAAAATAAAACGCAGTTTTTTCCAAGCAGCAGTCGTGTCGATACTGCTATATGAATGCACTACATGGACGCTAACTAAGCGTATGGAGAGAAAGCTTGACGGCAATTACACAAGAATGCTGTGAGCAGTATTGAACAAGTCCTGGAGGCAACACCACACAAAATAGTAGTTGTACGGACACCTACCACTCATTACGAAAACTATCCAAGTTAGACGAACCAGACATGCAGGATACTGCTGGAGAAGAAAGGACGAACTCATAAGTGACGTACTCCTGTGGACCCCTTCACATAGACGAGCAAAAGCAGGACGACCTGCTTGAACCTATATACAACAGCTCAGTGTCAATATAGGATGTAGCCTGGAAAACCTCCTTGGAGCAATGGACGATAGGGACGAATGGCGCGAGAGGGTCAGGGAGATCCCTGCAAGCAGTGTGACATGATGATGATGATAATGAGTTGGTGCGCTGACACGTTGTCCATTACTTTGCTCCATGTGTCATTTTTTCATATAATTAAGGATGATAATTAATTATATTTGGTTATTAATTTATTTGTAGCGATGAACTGTAAGTTAGCTTTAAATAGAAGTGTACGTTGCGAAGGTCATATGTGTCTACGTATCAGCAGGATGTCGGGTTGACAGGTTGTTTTGGAAATCACCAAAGATGACATATTGTATACTTGTTTTGAAATCATTGTTGTAAGCCAGATATTAAAAAGTAAACATTCTGTCACCTGACTTCGGAAAGTGATGTCACACTGAAAAGTTAAATGCACATGTTCTTATATCATTTGTGAATGGAATAATTAAGATATATTAGATAAGCAGGAAATTTTGGGAAGTAAGTCTGTTGGGCAGTCGAGTTTAGTGTTCAGAATCGGGAGCAAAGAGGTCGAAGCTGCGACAGCCCTCTGGCGCGAAGGGCTCGTTAGGGGTGAAGAAATCGAAGTCGTGGTTTTGTTTGTTCGTCTCACTCATATGAGACTGATTGCGTTTCTTTGACACCAGTAATATCTTTCACTCTGTCTTCCTCTCTCTTGTTTCGATAGCCGACTGCTATATGAAATTTTACAGTCGTCCAATAGTTGCTTTGTACTTTGAGAAATATAACATCAATGCATGTTTATGATCCCGTAACGTAACAATTTGAAAGCTGCAAAGATGAACGTAGTATGACGTAACCACCAGGTAGTGGCTCCGCACACCCCCAGTACTGATAAGGCCGAGACCTTACAGAGTGATTATTACAGTTTTACAGATAGCGAACAAGCTGCACAAACCCTGAGGCAGCGTCACAAAAGAAAAGGAAAACGAAAAAAAGAACAAACAAGTTTTCGAAGGATAGCTTACACCTATAGGAGTTGTAGGTGTGACGGCTTTGGGACCTCTTCTATATGCTCGACACCTGGCGTGTATTTCTGAAACCGCTGACAATTGCATCTGCATCTGACTCGGTTCTCTCTGATCACATCCAATCACTACTCTACTTTGTGTTAGTACCAATAGCTTGAGACATCACCTGAGAACGGGGCCGAATTTTATAACCTTCTCGAGGTGCTCGAACTTTCCAGTATTTTTAAGAGGGGAGGGGGAAACCTCACTCGAGAAACAGGAAATATTTGGTCATTTCCTGTTTCTTTATTCCCTTTACCGTGGGTAGCGTCGTGCGCATTCAAGGTCGCATAGTTCAAACCCATGTTAGCTGACTAGCCAACCAGGCCGGTGGTGGGTAAGTGAATTATTTCCTCTTTCCTTATCTTGTCAAATACCGCATAGATACAACTACACACACACACACACAAACACACACGCACACACACACGTACACATCTATACCTATGGTCAACCCACAAATATACACATGTGTACACACATACACATACATTTAACCCAATATATTACCTCACCAAAGGTTCATAGTGTTACTTAAGCTTCAGAATTGAAACTGGACCATAACGTTGCGTTAACAACCGAAAACATTAGTTTTAATAAAGGTGAAAGCACCGTCACAAAACAGTTGAAGAAATTTCCAGCACTTTGCAAGAATGCCGATAATCAGGTAAGGTTGGGAGGTGCCCGTGGTGTAATAGTTATCGTCGTAGGAAATGGTCACGGCGACACGAGTTCAGATCCTGGACGACGCTGATTGCATTTCACAAAGCACTAATACCCTTGGGAAAGGTATGAATCCAATTATTCTCCCTCCAGCTATGGGTAAATAGTAGGACAGACTGGTTCTTCAGCTCTTGTTACGGCAACTAGTCTAGGAGAAGGAAAACCCTGAATTCAAACCTGTTAAACTCCGCTTAAAAATTGACCTTGTGTCATATCCTTCCCGAGCCGAGGGGTTGGGTAAATATACGATGATCAGGTAAGGTCAAGTAGCAATCGGAGAGTATCAGGCGAGCCTGGCATCTCAGTCTAGTGTGGTTCATCATGTTGTATACCCATGACTAACTATATACATATACATGTAGAAACATAACGACGACACAATAAGGACGAACGGACACAGTTCTTTAGAAAAATATACCACTCACTTTATTCGAAAGGGTTGTGTGTGAGAGGTGAGTTAGAGACTGAACAGAACTGCAACATATTGACCCCCAACTCCTCGGGCTACAGCAGCATTTCTTTCCCGTTCTCCTGGGCTGCTCAACCGAGGGCCTGGGGACCCAGCCTCTGCTGGGACATGGTTCTCATTCCAGCATCTTCCCTCCAACTGATCTGAACTTCCTGTCGCCGGAGTTATATAATAATTTGACGTCACATTTCACACTCAATTCAACCCATCGACAGTCAAGGTTATCCCCCGATATCTTCGACCGGATGCACCGGTTATTTACACAGGTGCATTTCTCATCTGACAGCCCGGCCGGGTCGGAGGTCAATATGCAACAATCACGTATACAACTTCAGCAAAAGCATCGGGATCTGCCGAGTTTAGCTTTACCTTATCATATTTACCCAACCCCTTCGCTCGGGCAGGATATGACACAAGGTCAATTTTTTAAGCGGAGTTTAACAGGTTTGAATTCAGAGTTTTTCCTTCTCCTAGACTAGTTGCCTCACCAAGGCTGAAGAACCTAGTCTGCCCTACTATTTACCCATAGTTGGAGGGAGAATAATTGGATTCATACCTTTCCCAAGGGTATTAGTGTTATGTGAAATGCAATCAGTCCAGGATTTGAACTCGTGTCGCCGTGTCCATTTCCTGCGACGATAACCATTACACCACGTGCACCTTATCTATAAACTGTGGATTCAATGGCATATCAACCTCTATAGGCTATTTAATGCCAGTGCTTTTTTGCACATATAATATATATATGATTTGTAAATGCAAATGTTTAGGTTGGTGATGGTTGGGTTTTATGGCAAATCGACCTCTTAAAGGTCATTGAGTGTTAAATTCTGATATGTATGTGTGTGTATGTATAAATGTCAAAGCTTTTTGTTTGTATAAACTTGATAGTCGAAGGTGTTGGTAATATAGTCTACATCTTTAATAGGAGGCCAATTGTTTTTAAGAAGTTGATTATGTTTTGATAGCAATTTTTAAGTAGTTCCTTCATGCTGTTCGCCTTATAAAACTTTTTCCTGGTGTGGTTCAGTTTTGTGCATTCTATCAAAAAGTGTTTGATTGGGTATTAGTTTCCATATGGACATTTTGGGGGTGGATTCAGTGGCCACGCACCAATCTTTAGAGGCAAATATGGTGAGTAGTACTCGGGGAGTATCAGGCGAGCTTAGTATCTCAAAGTCCAGTGTGGTTCACCACCTTCACGACTTCAGAAAAAGCATCTGGATCTACCGATTTGAGCTTTACCTTGTTGTATACTCTTATGAAGATGCAGGCAGAATCATAACGACGACACAATAAAGACGAGCGACACAGTTCTTTAGAAAAATATACCGCTCACTTTATTGAAAGTGTTATGTGTGAGAGGGAGTTGGAGACCGAACAGAACTGCAAGATATTGACCCCCACTCTATTGGCCATAACCGCGTTTCTTTCCCGTTCCCCTGGGCTGCTCAACCGGGGGCCCAGCCTCTCTTGGTGCTGGTTTTCTCTACCGCATCTTACCTCCAACTCGTCTGATCCCAAACTGATTAATCGGGGACTTGAGGGCCCCCTCTGCTGGGTGCTGGCTTTCTCTACCGCATCTTTTCACCAACTGATTAAATTTCCTGTGCACTGAAGTATATAATAGTTCAACGTCCACCTTCTTCTTGTGGGCGTCACAAATTGCACTCATTCAACCCATCCACGGTCAAGGTTATACTCTGCTATTCCTCGACCGGATGCACCTGTTATTTACACAGGTGCATTTCCTATTTTGACAGCCCGGCTGGGTCGTAGGTCAATATACAACAACCTTACCAAAATATTGCAAAACGTTTAACTCACCCTAATGAATGGATCTTTTTGTGTCTATTAACCGGGGCCATTTTAGGAAGATGATAGTTTTCAATAAAGTAATTATGCAACACTAGCTGAAACAACGGAAATTCCACGACTGAATTCAGACTTTTCCTTCTCCTAGACCGGTTACCAAACCAAGGCTAAAGAAATCAGTCTGCCTTACTATTTACCCATATCTGGAGAGATAAAAATTAGATTCATACCTTTCCAAGCATATTAGCGCTATGTGAAACGAGAATTGCCTCGTCTACAATTTGAAATCTGGTTTCTATTTCCTACTTCGATAATTATAAAATCACTAGAACCAGCATATTGTAGCAAAAGAGTCTACCGAGTGTTGTGATACGTAAATGGTTAAATCTTAAATGACCCATAAATAAAACAAGCCAAACATTAAAACAAATAAGAGGATGTTGAGTTGAAACTGATGTTGTCTTTTCATGTATTACTCTTGGCTATAAGCAATAATTCACAAACGATATGTTTTATGCTGATTATTTTTTGGATGTGCTGAATGCAACTTAGGTTCCGCTTTCCATCTCGTCACAATAATGTCACACATGTTTTTAGATCATTTGCCCAATTGTGACCTTAAACAAATGTAAACAGAACCTGCTTGTGTTACATTCAAATGACAGATCGTGGGACGCTTCAGATTAAAGTGACCCCAGGAAAATCCTTCTTACGCCTTTTTTTTTTAGTGATGTGCGTGCTTTATATCTAAAACCACATTGAAAATTTACATATTCAAGTTAAAATTTAGCATTTAGCAAATTACCTCGGTATTTCTATTGTAATATAAATAGAAAGGTTATATCAATTGATATTTCTGAATTAAAACTAGACGATCCGTAAAACTAGGGGGATTCCCATCGAAACCGCAGTTCTTGAAGATGCAGGTGGAGAGATATATTCTAATTAGGATTTCATAGTTATCTCTGTTCTGTCTGGAATTTCATGAATTGATTTTAATTGCATATCAGCCTGTCTAAGGTTATTTTATGCCTAGAGGTTTGGGAATCGTGTTTATTGTGTGTTCATATTTACATTTTTTGTGTTGTTGTTAAAGAGTTTTTGGCTAACGGTTATTAGATATCAGGTTTGGTTTGTTTTTATGACATATCAACCATTGTTGATTATTTTATGCCAAATCATGTTTTTTCTCATATATTAAATATATGATATATAAACCCATTTTTATATACACACAGTTAAATGATCAAACAGTTCTATTTCTAACATTTTTGCATAAGTCAATAAAGCCAAATAGTTCTAAGTATTACCATATGTTATTAACAAATTAATTAAACATCAATCATATGTTTACACAATTAATTGATCAAACAGTTTTATTTCAAGTAATTCAGTTTCATTTGACCCATAGAGGACCCTATCAGGTGCTACCACTCTGAGCCAGAATGGACCATAGAGCAAGGGCAATGAAGAGCTGCTCCGCATTCTCCAAAGCTCCAGGATTACTGGAGCTTCAGCATCAGATTGTTTAGTGTCATATCCAGGACACTCGTTGGGAGAGTCTTACCCTTCTGCAGAGATGCAGTCGGTGTATTCTGCAGCCCCAGCCGACTGGGACCGTTTTTTTCATCATACAACGTGTGAAAGCACGTGCGATTCCCTGCCCTCATCAGCCGCCAACCAGGGGGATTACACAGTTTCCGTGGCTCAAGACAGTACTGCCACTCCTGGCGCTACCAAGCAGCTTTTGCCACCGGCAGGGTATTTAAAAGAAATATATATATATATATATATATATATATATATATATATATACGCCAGATCAACTAAAATCAGAGATTACATTGGACGTTCGTTCATCTTTATTTTTAGTGCAGTTTGTGATTTTTTAAATGATATAAATTTTTACATGATATCCAGTATTCCTATCTAATATATATAATTTGTACGCACTTTTATGGTTTTAAGTATTCCTATCTAATACTAATAATTATATAATTTCAAGTAACTATTTCTATTTGATAATAGTCATTTGTTGGGATACAGTTATATGGTTTCTAGTAATTAGTAATAATCCTAAGTAAACAATTTCACCTTCAAGTAACCTGTTTTTAATGTAAAACGTTTACACTTATATGGTGGTAATTATCCGACTCGTCAGATTTGACAGGAAGTCATTTTATAGTGAGGGAGGGGCACGCACGAATCGAGACTCATTCACGGTAGTCGTTACGAAAGGAAAGAGAATAGAATAAAAGATGCCTAACTTCGACTGCTTCTGTCTCCGATTGGAACTCGAACTCTGACTGACTGACTAACTGCTTAGCTAACTCAATCGACTGCTCTTCTGCGTCTAAGAACTCTTCTTATATATATACTCTGCAAGTTATTCTTTTGATCAATCTTATAATAACATGTAATCATAAAAATTTTCAATGCCTTGTCATTCTAATATCAGCTGACACATATTCCAATGTCTATTTCAACATTATACCCACAACCGATTTCAAAACAAACCTGTCAATCTCATATTTTGACAGGAGCTGAGATCGAATGCTCTCAACGTCCACTCACCTGACCTTTCCACTCAAACTTGTACTTATGAAGTCAAACTCAAAGATTTTTACTAACACTCAATTAATAACTAAAATGAAATAGTTAACTAAAATAATTAATTAAAAACCTTAATTAGATTACGATGCATGATCTCCTCGGCATTCCCCATATTTATCCATGTGGTATCAAGTATTCTGATTAAACGCAAATAACCTTTAGAGAGGTGTATTTGTACCATAGATGGGATTCTAACAGGTATTTCCATTCCTGGTCAGAGAGGATCTGAGAGTTATGGCAATTAGTTGGTGACTTCACACTCACCAGATCTCTAGAAATTAAACCTATCAGATGCAGTTTCGTATCATAGTTCGGACACAGTTATTTTGGAAGAGGATCTTACCCCACTGCAGGGGCGGGGATACAGTCAGCATATTCTAAAACCCACACACAGAGAGGTCGAGAATTTGGCAGATTAAAAATGATGTTCACTGTGAATATAAATCCTACAAACTAATAGTTCTGCTGCAAATCGGTCGAGAAATTGCTTTATTCTACAAGTTAAAAAATTTTAAGTATATTTGCTTTTACAAGAATATTTCCATAATAAGCCATTTTTGCTGGGTTATATATATATATATATATATATATATATATATATATATATATATATATATATATATATATGCGCACGCAAGCATGCATGCACGCACATATATATATTAATAAAATATTGATTTAGTTTAAATACTAAACAGCTTAACTTAAGGAATAAACATACACATTATCTTGGTAATGGTTCTGATAAGAACCGAAAGTGTTCGATATCCCACAAACAAGTCTTTTGGAAAAACCATGAACAAATTTCAAGATTGTAACATAACCCCCACCAAATAGGAAGGTCCACGAAGAGATTTGTATTTTTTGAAGAGAACAAAATTTTAAAAATTAAAAAATTTAAAAACTAAAAAAAAAATGAATTAATTAAAAAAATACAAATCTCTTCGTGGATCTTCCTATTTTAATATATATATAGGGTTCGGATGAAAAGTTCATAGGCTGACCAAGATACTCTCATGGAATGGGACCAAATGAGGTCTATTTTTTCTATATAGTCCACATTGCAGTCCACAAACTTTTTACATCGGTGTTACAGTGCTTTTATCCCACTGGACGTGATACCATCATATGAACTTTTCACACTGTGAACTTCTCAGCTCAGCCTTGTTTATGTAGACTGTCGACGTGATTTCAAGTGGTAGCAATATCTCATCTCCTGATAGCGATCAAGCAGAGGTTTGGATTGAGCAGATCTATTAGCAAGAAGCACTAGATCATCTGCGTGATCTACACCAGTCGTACTTTCTTCAGTATATCGTCTACTTCTTTGTTTTTAGCGTGAAAATTCGATCAATTGTCCGTTGTGGCTTATCTAGACAGGACTTAATATAACTGGTGCCAATATTTCTCCTTACAAGACTCCAGAGACAATGTCAAGGAATTAGTTACACCATCAGATGTGCGAACCATTGCCTTTGTATTTTTATAGAGTATCATTATGGCGGTGATAGTTTTTTGGGAAGTTTGGTTTGGTTTAGTTTATAGCATATCAACCATAGTAGGTTATTTAATGCCAAATACATTTTTATACATACAAACGGTTCAATTTCAATTTCAAACAATGCAGTTTAACATATGTACACAGTTTAAGAGTCAAAAACAGTTCTACTTCAAACAATCCAGTTTAGCATAAGTACTGTTTTTGTTTACATGCAGTCAAATGTAAAAACAGGTTCTATTACAAACAGTTCAGTTTAGCATAAATACACTGTTTAAATGTTAAAAACATATCTATTTCGAACTATTCAGTTTAGTCAACAAAGTTAAATTATTCCAAGTATTGCTATGCCTCACTAACAATTCGGTTGAACATTAGTCATTTGTTTACTCACAGTTAAATGTCAAGACAAGTTCTATTTCAAACAGAATAGGCCCGCTTTGGTTCGGGTTGGTTGGTTGGATTTATGGCATATCAACCTTTGTAGGTTATTCAATGTCAAATCCATTTTTTTACCAATAATCAGTTCTATTTCAAACAATTCAGTTTAGGATGAGTATAAGGTTTAATTGTCAAAAACATTTCTATTTCAAACTATTCAAGCAATTATATATAACAATTCAGTTTTGTGTAAGTACAGTTTCAATGTCAAAAACAGTTAAATTTCAAACAATTCAGTTTAGGATGAGTACAGTTTAAATGTCAAAAACATTTCTATTTCAAGCTATTCAGTTTATTCAAACAGTTCTAATTCAGCTTATTTAGTTTAGTATAAGAATAGATTTTGTTTATACACAGTTAAATGTCAAAACAGTTCTATTTCACACAATTCAGTTCTGCCTAAGTACAGTTTCAATGTCAAAATCAGATCCATTTCAAACAATTCAGTTTAACATACAAAAACAGTTCCATTTCAAACAATTCAGTTTGGCATTAGTACGCAGTTAAGTTCTATTTGATCCATAGATAGGACCCTATCAGGTGTTACCACTCTGGGCCAGATTGGAGCTGGGAGCGATGGCAATGAAGGGGTACTCCGAATTCCCCAAAGATCCAGCATTGCTAGAGCCTCACCATCACATTGTTTAGTTTCGTTTTATGGCATATCAACCATTGTTGGTTATTTAATGTCAAATCCATTCTTATATATATATAAACAGTTCTATTTCAAACAATTCAGTTTAACGTAAGTTCGTTGTTTAAATGTCAAAACAGTTCTATTTTAAACAATTCAGATAGGCATAAGTACACTGCTTAGTTCTGTTTAACCCATAGATAGGACCCTATCTCATGCTACCAATCCGGGACAGAGTAGACTTGGGAGTGATAGCAATGAAGGGGTACTCCGCATTCCCCAAAGCTGCGGCATTACTAGAGCCTCGCCATTTTATTGTTTAATGTCATATCCAGGCCACTCGTTGTCGGAGTCTCACCACTCTGCAGAGATGCAGTCTGCGTATTCTGCAGCCCCAACCGACTTGGCGATCTTTGGAAGACCATAAGAAGAATTTGTGCAATATTTCCTGTCTATAAAATATATTGTGTGTTGGTTTGTTCGGGTTTTATTGCATATCAATCTTTGTGGGTTATTTAATGCCAAATCCGTTTTTATACTAAATAACCAGTTCTTATACATTTTTCACTCATGAAAATAAATAAATGGCATTAATCTCTGTAAAATTAATTGTAACCTAAGTTTATTTACACATATTAGTAGAACATACTCTTATACAGTAAATGAATGTAAGGATTTTGATCAGGCTGTTTGAAAGATAAAAAATAAAAATGTTCATATGTACGAATATTTATTTCAACCCGTTGTGTATATATATATATATATATATGAGATTTATATATTTATTTATTTATTATTATTACTTAATACCTCCATCCTAGATATTGAACACTCTCCATATTATATTGCACTTGGTTCGCCACAAACCCAGATAGTGATTTAGTGACACTCAACACTATTTATATATACATATGTATATATATATGTATATATATGTGTGTGTGTGTGTGTGTGTGTGTGTGTGTGAATATATATATTAGATTAGGCAGTTAACAAAATGAAATGAATCGAAAATCGAAAAAATTCAATGACAACCAACACTGTTATAATATATATATATATATGTGTGTGTGTGTGTGTGTGTGTGTGTGTGTGTGTGTGTGTGTGTGTGAGGAGGATGTGTGCGAGTCTGTGTCAATAGGATTCAAATGAGGCTCTATTCGTCAGTGTTTTTTGTTTTTATTTTTACCCGGCCTGGTTTGGGTTTTATTGTTTAATGGCATATCAACCTTTGTGGGTTATTTAACGCTAAAGCCTTCTTTGCAGAAGTACAGCAGCGATACTATTTTACCCATAGCTGGGTACCAAGCCTTTTCTAGATGGCAGAAGAGATTTTTCATAATATGAACTCCAGATCATTTTTCAGTCTTCATTGATCCCAATAGATGCGTAAATCAATAAACAAAATATGACCAGACGCAGATCAAATCCAAGTCATGCGGATGAGCCGAGGAAAAGGATAAGAAGTTCCGATCTAATTCCTAAGTGTTGGAAAAATTCTGACTACCGTAGATAAAAGACACGTCAAGTGTTAAAATGTGCACTGATCGGATTTGAAGTTTCCAGAACGTGGCTTTAATCTCTTCCAATCACAAATCTTTTAATCACTAATCCAGTTAGGAATACTATGAAATAGAAATATTCCAGAAAAAATACAAATCGAGTGATTCTGAGAAGAACTACACTGAGCTCAGAATATGCTGACTATCTCTTGCAGATAGGGTAAGACTCCCGCCTAAAAAGGGGGTTCCTGGGCATACCACTAAACTGTATCTGATGGTGAGACTCCAGATTTGGAGATCTGGGGAATGTGGACTGTCCTTTCATTGCCATTACTTCCAGGTTGAACTGATCTACATATAAACGTAGGCAAGTACAAATATTGCCTAGTTCTGCCAAAATATAATCACAAGTGTCATGGAAAGCACTGAGGAGGTACTGCATGCAGGAAAATCCTTCAGAAACAAGTTTTATTATAAGAACTAATCTCAGTTCATGAATAACAGAGATTTGGACAAAATGCCAGCTTCTCGAAGCCACCCCACTCCCAAGAACGAAACAAACCTATTTTTTTAGATTGCAGATCGCTTACATATGAAACTGTCTGCGTCTGACCTTCGGGCCGGCCACCTAGCATTCGTGTAAGGCAGTTGTTTGCAAACTATGACATATTGACTTCAAAATGCCCCCCCCCAGTCTTTTCCAGCTTCGGCAGAACTGAATTTATTACTTGGTGCCTGAGGCACCCCATTAAGGGAATGTTGATGGCTCAAGTATTTTTTCACCTGCCACGCATAAGTCTCGTTTCGTGCACGGCCTCCACCATAAAACGGTCTTGTGCCAAATTCTGATACGGTGGGATGTCAGATAAATCACATCAGAAAACTGTCATTTGCGACCAGCTGTGTGAAACCAATCAGTAATTTGATATCGTCCTCTCTGTCTTGATGGACATCTTTTTTCCTTTTATTTTTTTATTTATTCCCGTTCACATTCAAGTCAGCTAATCTAAGTAATTATTAGCCGTGTTTACCAGCCTCTTCTTGTTATCCGTGCGTTCGTATGACGTCAAGAGTTTAGAGTTCGCCCACTCTGCTTCACAACTGTGGCGCCCGGAAGTGAATGATGTGAAGGAAGGAAATCAGAAAAACGAAAGAAAGTAACATCCGGTAAAAGTTAATTGCAACCGGCCGCCATATTTGAAAGGAGATTGTTCTGATTGATTATTCGTAAACTTTTGTTAGCTTGTTTGCGGCAATGTTTTATTGATTGGTTTCGATTAATATATATATATATATATATATATATATATATATATATATATATAATGATAAACGTTGTTTACATCGAAATCATTGGTATTTTCTTTTTCTTGTTGCATTGAAAAATCTATTTTATCTTCACCTTTCTCGAGACTGTGCCGCGAAATCATAAAATTCTATTTTCTTAGTTCCTAGACTAACACGTACTCTAGGGTTTTTTGTATGCACGTTACAAAAACAGAATTTTTAAAGACAACTCCAATAAAACATACTCTCTCTCTCTAACACACACACGTTCTCTCTCTCTCTCTCTCTCTCTCTTTTACCAGGATCAGGAACATCCGGTTACCCGACTAACTATTTTACCGAGAGTTGCAACACAATAGACCCCCAAGACATAAACTTTAAAAACTTTCAAAAACAACTTCTAGGTACTCAATAGAATACTGGGAAAAGATGACAGTAAATCGATCAACATGGAAAAAAGTGGTCGACGAAAGCTGTAAGGCGTTTGATATTTATCTAACCTGCCAACAGGCCAGGTTAGACACAAGGTCATTTTACAGTGGGCTGGGGAAGCTGTAAAGCGTTTGAAGAACGTAGAAATGAATACTCCAGTAAAAAGCAGGACTATATATATATATATATAATCCTCTTCGAAATCGTTTCCCTACAATTCCTACATTGAGTCAGGTGTCCTCGTGGTGTAATGATTAAAGGGCTGGACTGCGAAATCGTAATAAGTGAGTTCCAGCTCCAGTCGGCCTATTAAATTCACTTTCGGACAAATACCCTTGGGAAAGGCATGAACCTCCTTATCCTCCAAACTATGAGTTAAATAGTACTACTACTTTTGTTCTTCCAAAAGAATATGTTTGGCACTAGATTACCCAAGAAGGTTCATATGCCATGAAACAACAGAACAAATTCGTATCTTGAAGATTTCTTTAGCGTTTATCTAATTATCTAAATGAAGATCGAATTCATAAAACTCAGAATAGTAGAAAGATGATACAGGAGTTTTAAAACTGTCATATTAGATTTATATTGCTCCACTTAAGGAATACTGAGCACTTTCTGAGTTTTTACTGAGAGAGTCTTACCATATAATCTTGAATCGTGGTAATTGGGGTGCTGATATTTTGTGCATTGATTCACACCGTGTGTGACTTGAAAGCTGCATAAATGACAATGCAACGTCGTCGAATTCGGGACCTTATGCTCAACGAGTTTAAACTGGGCCATAAAACTGTGGAAGCAAAGAAAAAAATTTTGTTGGGCGAAAAGTAAAGGTGCAGTTGATCACAAGACAGTAACCAGATGGTTCAAGAAATTTCGCCCGGGTTTTAAGAACTTCATCGATCAAGCAAAGTCAGGTAAACCAAAAACCGTTAAGCCAAAAAGCCAAATCCGTTGAGTAGCACTTGGCGAGTATCAGGTGAGATCGGCATCTCTCAGTCCTTTATGGCTCGTCACCTTCACAACCTCAAAAAAAGCACCCAGAGATACCGAATTTTGCCTCACATACTACCAAAATATTACAAAACTTTTGACTCCCTCTAGTTTATATATATATATATATATATATCATCATCATGTCGTGCCGCCAGCACGGATACCCCTGACACTCTCTCGCCATTTCTCCCTATCGTTCATCGCTTCCGGCAGGGCCTCAGGGCTACATCCCGAATCTACAAAGAGCTGCTGAATGTAGGTTCTAGCTGGTCGTCCTACCTGCCATGTGAAGGGGTCCACAGGAGTACATCACTTATGAGCTCGTCCCTACTTCTCCAGCAGTAAACCATGTCTAGTTCGTCTATTTTTGATAGTTTTCGTGATGGTTGGTACTTGGCCGTAATGCTGCTGCTTTGTGGGGTGTTGGTTTCAAGACTTGTTCAATATTGCTTGCAGCATTCTTGTGTAGTTGCTATGAAACTTTTTCTCCATACGTTTAGTTAGCGTCCATGTAGTGCATCCATATAGCAGTATCGACACGACCGCTGCTTGGAAGAAACTGCGTTTCATTTTATCGGTTAGGTCTGACTTCCACATGACCAATAGACTATTGATAACTGTCCATGCCTTTGCTAGTCGCGTGTCGATGTCTATCTCGGTTGATAAGACACTGCTTCTTAGGTCGGTGAACTTGTCAACTAGTTTCAGAGAGCTACCGTTTACTGTGGAAATGTCGCCTGTTTGATTAAAACACATATAATAATTTACTAAGAATTATTATTATTTTATTATTAGTTACTTGAAACAATACTACAATGTGCAAATAATTGATTATAACTAAATAGAAATAATTACTTGAAATTATTTATTGTTAGACTGGAATACTTGAAACAATACAAGTGTTTTCAAATTATTTGTATAAAATAGGAATATCTGACACCGTAATACTGAGTGGAAAAAATTACAGACAAAATGTAAATATAAGGGTACACAGTACGTAATCACCTTACCTCTTGGCGGAAAATAAACTCAGACTGGTTGACATACCTTTAAAATCAGCCAATCGATCATTTCCACATTGACTATCTGTTTTAGAAAAGTCTGTCCGTTGTTTGTTGGTAAATCGTCGACTGTGAAGACCTTTTGTGATGGGGAAGCACTTTATGAAAAGCAAAAATAAAAATGCAATCATTTCCTGGAAATGTCTTTCCTGGCGAATGACGTCATTCGGAGGGAAATGTCGGATGTAAGGACAGAGGCAGTGAGTATGGGTGTATGTGGTAGTGTATGCGTTCTTTTCATAAGGAAGAACGGAACATGTGAAAAAATTGTAAATATAAATGTATAGAGAACGTTCTTCCCAAAACTCAAGGAACAACTTACCCTAAACGAGTTGACATGCCGTGGTGTAATGGTTGTCGTCGTAGGAAATGGACACGGCGATATGAGTTCAAATCCTGGACGAGGATGATTGCATTTCACATAGCACTAATACCTTTGGGAAAGGTATGAATCCAATTATTCTCCCTCCAGCTATGGGTAAATAGTAGGACAGACTAGGTTCTTCAGCCTTGGTGAGGAAACTAGCTTAGGAGAAGGAAAACTCTAAATTCAAACTCGTTAAACTCCGCTTAAAAATTGATCTTGTGTCCTATCCTGCCTGAGCAGTTAAAATCAATCAATCAATCAATCAAACCTAATAGATAGTACCAATCGGGTCATAATGGACCTGGGAGTAATGGCTAAGAAAAGGTGTCCCCATAGTCACCAGAACTCCAGAACTGGATACTCACCACGGGATGCCGATCTAGAACACCGACCTATGAAACCAATGTGAAATATCTCAGCTAGAAGATTGGCAATCAGTCTATTGAACAGTCATAAAATTACGCATTGAATTCCATTTTATATCGCAGTTATATGGCTGACTGCCTCTCTTCACTGGCATTTTTGATCGATTGTTTCTTGTGCATCAGCAAGGATGCGATAACACGTGATGTAGGGTTCAGTTATTTATACAGTAGTTTTTGTAGTATTCTCTGTGAATTTCACTTGGAAATGTTTGCGTCCAGTCAAGCAATTAGGTTGTTGCTGCATTTCTTTATCACTCTGAATGAAAAGGCTGAGTAACTGACGTCAGATTTTGGAACTCTTCAAAAGTAGAGTGCATAAATGTTTGTAGATAACCGCAATTAATGGAGGAAAATCGAAATATAAAACTTTAAGAAAAATCTCCTTCAAGTTCATGATAGTGAATTTTATGCAACTAATTAGGACATTCAACTCTCTCTCTCTCTCTCTCTCTCTCTCTCTCTCACACACACACACACACACACACACACACACACACACATATATATATATATATATATATATATATATATATATATATATATATATATACTCACATAGGGTTTGGTTTCTTTAATAAAATATCAACATTCATGGTTTATTTGATTGCTTAAGTCATCCTTGTAGAGGAACATTAATGGTACTATATAATCCATAACTGGAAGGACAAGGGGGCTCATATTACACGCACACACACGCACGCACACACACACACACACACACACACATATATATATATATATATATATATATATATATATGCGTGTGTGTGTGTGTTTGGCCTTTAGACTGCGAATAAATTGTAGATATTTGACTGTAAATTGCTAATAAAAATTTCATAGAAATATTACCGCTATATATATATATATATATATATGTGTGTGTGTGTGTGTGTGTGTGTACAATATTGATAAATCTTCCAATGTCTTATCTTAAAATATGTATTCTGGTTTTAAACTATATACCAAATTAATAAATCTTCTAATGTCTTTCCTAGAAATTTCTCTAATGCCCTTCATCTATATCCCAGATGAATAAATCTTCGGTTTTTCCTTGAAATTTCTATACCGGCCTTAAACTATATCCCAGATGAATAAATCTTTTGATATTCTTCCTTGAAATTTCTGTTCTGGCCTTCAACTCTCTACCAGATTAATAAATTTCAATTATACATCCAAGATGCATCAAGGTAGGTCTTCAGTGATGCACTGTCTTCATCGCCGATTTCGAGTATTTTTGCATCATATCGGCTCCGACAACAACCAGACGGATTTTGAAATTTTTAACGGCAACATCGGCCACAACCAGTCGGCCCCCGTCACCTGCAAAAACAACGTCAACATCAGCATCAAGGCTGCGTCCAAATAGCAAGGAGATCCCAGCGCTGGTGCGGCTGCCGTATGCTGTGAAAACGTTAAAATCGCTTTCCAGCACCCGACAGTCGGCACCGCAAGTGAAGTTGGTCCCTTGCACCGCAGTGACATCTACACTGAGGTTCTTGAGTTCACCAAGCAAGCGTGTACACTTGCTTGAATCCTTCAGTCCCCTCACATTTAACGTGGCAAGGTTTAGAGACATCGGACCCACTTACCTTACTCATTGCTGACCACGGGCCGGAAATCCACGGGGGTGAGGATGCCGACGACTCGTCTCAGGAAGCCGGTACCGAGTTCAGTAGTACCTCAGTTGTCCCTGGAGATTCCCCCGACATCCAAGGGGTACCGCAACTTTAGGGACCTTTAGAAGGAGGGGTGAACAGAAACTGGGACCCTGCCCGCACATTTATTCAACATTTTTTTATTGTCTGGTTTTCCAATTCTGCCAACGTTATGTCCGCTTGAGTGGCTTCGGCAAGGAAGCGCCACAGCTTCCTTGTGCAGTTGTCCCTCAAGTGGACAAACGTGGTCACCATGGGACGTCCTTGAAAAGGTACGGGTTGTTATTGATAGTTTTTAAATCTCTGAGGGGTTTTAATGCTCTACATTGCTGAGAGTCTGATGGGAGGTCCTCAGACCCTGTAGAGCACAGTGATAGTCCTGGGAGGCCTTGTCGGTCGTCTGGTGTTGTAGATTTTGCTCTGGCTCGTGGGTGTTTTTGCAACTTTCGTCTCAGAGTGGGACCGGGAGAATTGCCTAGGGGGTGAGAAGGAGGAAAGGGAGGGTAATGTAAGGCAGAAGTCAGGTTTAGGTGATTGATTTGGTGCGGGTGAAGTTTGTTTTGTTGGGGATGGTACTTGTTTTTTACTTTTTTGCGGGGAAGGAATGTTTTTGAGAGGCGATGAAGGCTGTTTGGCTGGTGTTTGAGGTTGAGTCTGGGGTTGAGATTGTGACTGTGACTGGGTTTGGATTGGGTTTTCTTAGCATAGTTTTATTTTCTTTTTCTTTCAAGTGAGGCCCATTCCTGCTATCTCTTCTTCTTTTTAAATTTGTTGAGGTTTCCATTTCCTCTAGCTGTTGTTCGGGTAGATGGTGTTTTTTCCCTTCTTTTTTCTTTTTATTTTTGTCTGGTGGTGGTGTTGTTTGTTTATTTTCTGTTGTCGTTTCTCATGTTGTAGTTGGTTTATCTGTTGTATCTGTGCTTGTTGCTTCTGTTGGTATTTTTTGGGGGGGGGATTGAGGTTTTTTTCCCTTTTCGGACTACTTAGGTCCACCCCTCTTCTTTGTTTGGGTCGTCCCCATGTTCTGTATTTTTTTTTTTACCAGGGTCTGATGTTATTGCTGCTGTAGTTGTTACTGTTGTTGCTGCGTCTGACGTTGCAGTTGACATTTTGGCTGTTTGAGGGCAGGATCTGGAGAAGTGCCCCATTTGCTTGCATGACCAGCAGAGGGGCCTCCTGCCGTCGACTATCACCATCATATTTCGTTCTTGATATTTTATGATATGCGGTATGGCCTGGAACCCCTCCCGGTTGAGGCACATATTGATGACGTAGTCACCGTGTGCTGTCCCGGCGAGAGACCTCGCAAGTGTGACCTCGTCCACTTCACCGTACTTGTTAAGGTATGCGGCAAGGACGTCCCCATTTAACTTAATCGGGACGCCACACACGGTGACCCTAATGTGCCTCTGGCCTCGGTATTCTGGCAGGAGCTTATAATGTTTTGTTGTTATGTTGCCTGATGCAAGCTTTTTCGCGAGGTCTCCTGAAGGGATCAGGATATCCCATGTGGCAAAGCTTCGCCGACAGAAATACCGACATGGGATGCCTACAGATCTTAAAACCTCTTCGAAAGCCTCCTTTTTAATGCCGGCCAGCCTCCTTGTTTTTAGATCTGTCACAACAAAGGGCAGGATTTTCGGCTCCAATGCCTCTGTTAATTCGGGAATCAGTAGAATCTCATTTTTCTTACAATATGGGGCGTATTTTCCTACCCGGTCCTTTTCGTATTCTTTGGCTGATTTTTTTTTTGATTGACCAGGAGGTAGATATTATTTCTGGCTCTTGGGTTTTTTGTCCTGGTTGGATGTGTACTGGCTCCAGCCGATCTATCTTGAGGGAGGGTTTCCCTGTCTGATGAAAAGAGGTCGTTTTGTGATGTTGACTCTTCCATAGTTGCTTGAAGCAACCAGGAGGAGGGGCCAAAATGAAAGTAAAAGACGAACGTTATCACTTGTAAAGCTGGAGTTGAATGGTAATAAAAAAGTTCGATGATTATTAGTCGCAAGTTTGGTGAAGAAAACAAAAAGCTTGTCCCACCTCAAAGTTGAGGAGGGGCACTATAACAATAACAATATCAACAAAAAGTTTCAACAAAGAATTTTAACAAATACTTTTAACAAGAACTTACTTCAAAAAGCGCAAGTCGTAGAGTAATGCGATCTATAAGACGCTGAAAAGCCAAAGCAATAAAAATACCAAAGCCTCTACCAAAGCAATAAACATAAGGCCGGACTTCGGCCGTTCTTATAGACATCTCTTCTTCAGTAACAGCCAATGAAAAACAGGGCATTTCACACTCCTCTACCATATAATCCCATCTTTACCTCGTCCGGTTTCGGCTGACTACTTCCGGTACCGAGGTAAAATGGAATTTTTAATACTCGTCCACGTCCATGATTTACACTTAAACAAGACTTACACATATCCCACCCAAAATCTATCCTATACTAATACTTCCAAACTAACATGAAATAAGCCCCTACTCTAACTATTCAGTCAGTCTTTAACTCTTACCTTATATCCTTATTCGAAGCCAGAAAAAAAAAAAAAAAAAGGAAAAACTCCCATTTATTTGGCTCACGAAATCATTTGCTACAGATTAACTCATACTTATTTGCCTAGATCTCCCTCCCCGTTTGTCAATAATCTATACTCATATTACCAATCCAACGCATATTTCTCAAAAAAAAAAAACAAAAAAAAAAACGCGCTACTCTATTCAACTCCTTACATTCTAACTTATTACTATTACGAACCTATCTCCTACTCCCCACTTCCTCCCATAAACTATTTGCAATTAGGTTTCAATCAATTAACTAAAACTATTAGTGGACGCTGGCAAATATACTTATTAAAAAACTTAAATTAGTAGCGGATCGTAACCTGCATACGAGGACAATAAAAAAAAGTTATTATTAGCCTGATTTGTCAGTTGAGACAATGTCAATCACTCGTAAATCCAAAACTTGGAGGTTTGTTCAATTTCAAAGCCTTACACTTACATCTATTACAAAAATAAAATAGAGGGAATACCAGTTGTGATGTAGTGGTTAATGAGCCACACTGTGCCATCGCAATAAGGGAAATTAGGTTCACTTCCAGAGAACTTCTTTTGGTAAGAACTCCTTTATTCCCCCAACTTTGGGTTAAATCCTACCACTTCTTTTTTACTTGTCTTTGAAGGTTGATATGCCAAATAAACTTAAGTCAAATACTACACTATCAAGTATTATCGATATCAACAATTCATTTGAAAAAAAGCAAGGTAAGAAATTTATGAATTTTATTAAATAGAAAGGTTATTAAAAGCCTAATCTAATTGATTGATTGATTGATTGATTTTAATGGCATGTCAACCTGCGTAGGGGTATTTTATGCATAGTGCTTATGCAATCGTATACGAATAATTTAAAACACATCTACTTGACCCATTGATGAAACCTTAATAGGTTTGTAGTACCTAAAATCTGTCTCGTAAAAGCATTGTTGGCGAGATAGATCTTTTCTGACAACTACTATGTACCTGGAAAAGAAATGTTTTGTTTGTAACGCAATATACAACGAATAACTTCTGTAAATATGTTTAAGCAGACTGAAAGAAATTTAAGGGTATTGCTCTAACCAAAAAGTCTAACTATGTTGTGCTATTTTTTGGTGGGGTGTACATTTACACTCCGAATCAGAGTGGACCTGGGAGTAATGGCAACGAAAGAGTGACTGAACATTCCATTGAGATTCAGAAGTGGAGTCACGCTATCCGAGGCAGTTTAGTGTCATATCTAGGGAGGGGGCTTTACCCCTCCAGGGGTTTCAGTTAGCATATTCTATTCCTCGTCGACAGGGCAAACCTGATTTGATGTAAGCTGAATTATCGGCGCAAACTTCTCTAATGCAGAAATGTTCAAGAATCCTCATTATTAATGCCTTATTGATCCTCACTGAGTGGTGTACGCGTGTGTATTTGCCGAACTTAAGTCTGCGTAATAAAAAGCAATTCTATTGAACTAAATTTGATCCTCACTGGGCGCCACACGTTTGTAGACTTTAGCCAGATTAAGTTGAATCTGGTAAACAACAATAAACTAATGGATACTTTCGTTTCAATGTCACTTGGGTAGTTCTAAGAAAAATTGCCGTTCTGCATTAACGTGACGGCAAATAATAGTATTTCAGGTTATCACAGCTGCCATCTTGCTCATTTATTCCCACTGTCATATTCTTGTCACGTAAGCAATCAATCTGACGCTAAATAATCTTCTGTTATTTTTCTTACCTTTTTTTTTTTTTTGATTTTGTTAAAGAACAACATGAAGTAGGAAGTTTATATTGTATCCCGTCAGACACACAATTTGTGTCAGTATATATATATATATATATATATTTCTGCCTATTTATGGGTTGAGATAAAACGATGTAGTTTAGAAAAAAATGTTAGAAGTCTGTAATAATAGCACTCAGGACTTTCTGTAAGTGGTAATCCAAAATCGAGAAATATGTAAATATTATTACTTCAAAGGACTGACTCCTCTCTACTGCAGGTAGGGAAGAGCAAGTGTCTGCTGAATCACGGCTTTGTGGCACGCTGGCTCTCCTGCCAGTTGCAGCCTGTGATGGACCTGCTTACCCGACACACGAAACTTCAAATTTACGATTCACCAAAAATGACTAATATATTTCAACGCCTTGTCTGGGAGACAGGACTATTTCTATGGATACAGGAAAACGTTCCACACCACAGAATAGTCGTTAAACACTAAAATAAAGTTTGAGTAAAAAAAAGGATCCTTGTCTTTTCCCTTGGATCCTTAATTCTCTTGCAGCTTTTTACAGACTAAAAAGACAAGCGAATGGGGTACGAAGAAGAAAAAGGTGTCCGATACGAAACTTAAAATCATCCCAAAAGAACCCAACCATTAACCGATAACCACGACCACGAAAATGATAACAAACCTTCATAAAACCCCATAGTCCTGGAAATTGCAAGAATTGGATAAGAATCCTTGAAAGAATATGACAATGTAGAAACAAATTATAATTATTATTTATAATCATTTTACTCATTTGAGAGTTTTTCCCAACAGTGTTAGCAGACGGTTTCCATTGGAATCTGAGTGACAGCAAGTCTCCTCAAGTCTCCAGGACTCTTTCTTAGTAATCTGACTGATCTCAACAATGCAGTAGCTTGGATGGTCTCCACTCGTACTCTTATTTCCAAGTCCTCCTGTCCCTGCAATAAACCCTTGGTGACTGTACCGAGTACGCCAATTATTATTGGTATCACTGTCTCCTTCTTGTTCCATGGTTTGTTTGTTTTTGAGTTCTCTAGCAAGGTCTAGGTACTTATCTCTCTTTTCTCTTTCTTTCAGTTTTACCCGGGAGTTAGCCGGAACCTCAAAGTCCACTATTCGGTAGGGTTTCTTCTTTTTTTTTTTTTTTTTTTTTGTTGACTCTCACCAAGTCTGGTCGTCTGGCCAAGATTAGATGATCTGCTTGTATCTCAAAATCCCAAACAATTTTGTACGTCTCACGTTCTAGAACGGATTATTATTATTATTATTATTTACTCATTAGAGTTTTTCACATCAGCGTCAACTGATGGTCTTTCACTTGAGTTTGAGAGACAACAAGTCTCCTCAAGTCTCTAGGGCTTTTCTCAGTATTCTGGCCGTTCTCAATAAGGCTGTAGTTTGGATTGTCTTCACTCGTCCGTCAACTTCCAAGTCCTCAAGTCCCTTTAGTAATCCTTTAGTTACTGTACCAAAAGCACCAATCACAATTGGTATAATTGTCACCATCATGTTCCATAGTTTTTTCAATTCCCTAGCAAAGTCGAGGTGCTTATCCTTCTTTTCACATTCTTTCAGTTTTATTCTGTGGTCGGCCGAGACAGCAAAGTCGACTATTTTGCAAATTCTTCTTATTATTATTCACTTCTTCTTCTTCTTCTTCTTCTTCTTCTTATTATTATTATTATTATTATTATTATTATTATTACACTGGTTTACAAAAATAAATTTTTGGTCTGAGGCAAGAATGGAGATAGGTGTTTTTTGTTAATTTGTGTGTGCTGAATTCAAATTTATAAATAGTTTTGCTCTATCACCTCTACTTTTCTGGCTTTTAAATAGTCTCATTTTAGTACAAACAGAGAATATATGTGCATATTTCAAGAGTTGCAGCAACTTATAACAGATAAAACAGATAGATAAAGAACACTGATTGAATCAATATACTTGGATGACACAATTACACAATTCATAGTACCACAGACAGTCAAAAGTGTGTTTTCTTAGAAGATCTGGTGTATTTTGCCTCCGAGATGTCATGCAAGAGCATCCAGCAGAAGTCTCCCATCATGCCGGGGTTCCATTTGCCTTGATAGTTGCTCTCCATCTTCGTAATGTCTTGGTGGAATCTTTCTCCATGCTCATCACTCACTGCTCCAAGGTTTGGCGGGAAGAAGTTGAGGTGAGAATGGAGAAAATGAATCTTGAGTGACATTCGGCACCCCATATCCTCGTAAGACTTTAGCAACTTCTCAATACAGGCTTGGTAATCTGGTACGCGTGTGTTACCAAGGAAGCCACTACAGACTGACTTGAATGCTTTCCAGTTCTTTTAAGTTAAGAAGCTCCTCAAAATCAGTATCCTTCCGCACTTCTCGGATTTGAGGTCCAACAAAGATGCCCTCTTTGAGCTAAGCAGCACTAAGACCTGGGAACACAGTAGACAAGTGTTGGAAGGCAGCACCATTTTTGTGCAACGCCTTCACGAAATTCTTCATCAAACCAAGCTTGATGTGAAGAGGAGGAAGAAGCACCTTATTTATGTCCACCAGAGGATTCTCCTTGAAGCTTTGTTCGCCAGGAACAAAAGTGCTTCTTGTTGAGGCATCCTCGACATTATGACGTGCTTGAAGCCATTGGAGAATCTGAAAATATAACAAAGTAAAACTAAATGTGCATTTGAAAATGTAATACTAATATTTAGTAACCCAAAAGATGTGTAACACAATAGTTGAGGGACACCAACCTCCTGCGCCGCCCGCGAGACAACCTCTTCCAATGACTGCCAGAGTGTGGATTGAGACCTGCTGCCTTAACTGTCAAAATCCATCTTGATATATAACTATATATATACATATATATATATATAATGTAATGCTATCACTTACATTTAGAGCCTAATAACTAAAAAATAAGCCATAAGTCTCACAATATTAGAATTAACCCTGAATTCATATACGCCTTTATGTACCGTATATGCACATAATGCACACTATGCATATCTAAAAAACTAGAGGTGATGAGTAAAAACGGATTTCAAATTTGAATTCCGCACCCTCAAATTAGGTAGAAATGGGTATTTTTGTGCTTGCCTCAATTTCTTTGTAAACCAGTGTTATTATTATTATAATTAATATAATCAAATCGGAATAGTTTCTTGAAACAACTGAGGAAGTACCCATGGCGTAACGGTTAAAGTACTGGACTTTAGCTTCGAAGTGAGCGAGTTCGAGCTCTAGTTGTTCTATTACGTTCACTTTCGGACTAATACCGTTAAGAAAGGCATGAACTCCCTTATCTCTCCAGCAATGGATTAAATAGAATCACTCCTGTTCTTTTACAAAGATGGCTTTAGCATTAAATAACCCATGAAATATGATACGCCATTAAACAAGGAAGACAACCAGCCTTGAAACCACTTGGTGTCCTGGGTATGATACTAAACGACCGTTGGTGGTGGGGCTCCAATTCTGGTGATGTTAGTCGAGAGGAGCGCTCTTTCATTGGCATTCCTCCCAGTCCCACACAATCTTCGAGTGGTGTAGTTCCTGTTAGGGTCTCATCTATGAATCAAACAGGTCTGTTTGAAAAACATTCGTATTTTATAGAATCGGCCGCAAAAAAAACCCTAAAAAAAGCAATAACTCTTAAACAACTATACAAAAATGTAAATATGATCATACAATGAACGCGATTCCCTAACCTCTAAGTATAAAATAAACCTAGATGGGTTGACATACCGTTAAAGACAATCAATCAATCGATGAAACCAAATGATTGCAAAATTAACTGACTTTGGCATTAAATAACCCAACTAGAGTTAACATGCCGTTAAATTCAAATCCTTATCTAATGAAGTTCATAAAGGGTGAAACGTTATAACGAATAAACAATATATCAAATTAGTTTCCACATCTTATTCATCTTCTATTACGTAGTATATGTATATTGATTACATTGTCTAGTTTTTTTAATTTTTTTTTTCTTTTTTTTTTTCTTTTTTTCAAATGTCATTACACCTGTTGATTTCATGTCGGTATTCAGCTTTATTAATGAAGATAAAAACGTTTATGTCGACTGTTAAACGTTTTATAACTCCACAAAGGTATACACACACACACACACACACCTATATATATATTAATATATTGGAGAAGAAGAAGAAATAAGTTTGTTTATACGTAAGATACTTGGAATCTAATCCTGACAGCGTATAAGGTTTTCCTTAACGTTCCCCGCGTGAAAGAAATGATGAATTTTATCTCAGAATTATATATATATATATATATATATATATAAGAACATGAACGCAAGACAAGATTTTCGTACATATTTCTAACCTTGAAAAAGATCCATGTCGATGTGGAAAACGTTGTATTCGGACGGAGAGATGTCAGAAGATATCGCCGGATATTCACGATTCTACCTCATGTTCACTTATATATATATATATATATATATATGTGTGTGTGTGTGTGTGTGTGCAATGGGTGCTAAAATGTTCACGGGACAACCCAGGAGGAAATGATATTGAACCAGAAAACGTACATAACATTTTGTATATTAATCTACTTGCAGTTCCACCCAGTTTTGATTTTTTAGGATACTTTAACCTTTCCAAAAAGTACAAAAAGGTATTTTTAAAAGTATATGAGTATAAGTCATGTTCAAAGATTATAATGAGCACGAATCAAAATCAGGTGACTTAGAGTGTTCATATCTCGGCTCAGATCACAAACTAAGAATATGCTGCGGATTAAATGACCAACAAAGTACTCACCACTACTCAGATGACCAGTAAAATACTCACCACAACTCAGATGACCAGTAAAATACTCACCACAACTCAGATGACCAGTAAATACTCACTACAACTCAGATGACCAGTAAAATACTCACAACTACTCAGATCATCAATAAAGTACTCATTACTACTCAGATTAACACTGGAGTACTCATCACCACTCAAATGGTCAATGAAGCACTCATCACAACTCAAAGTGTTGTCTAGTACACTGTTTCGCTATTAACAACGAGGAACACGTATGTATATAAAAATATAAGATCATATTTTTATTTTCGGCGGTGATACTTGTGTGGAGCAGAGAGCAATCGCAGAGAGTTCGCGCATACGGAGGGGCTGTCGGGAGACGGACGAGCCCGTGAACAACTGACTTTAGCCGAAATTCGGGAACTTACATAGTCTACAACTCTCACGTGACCTGCAGTAATTCTTCTTTTTCGTTAACCATGGTTATGTCCACATCTCACTCCTTTGCTTTTCATTGGTTATGTTGTCTGCTTCCCATTGGCAACTTACCCAAGCCTGGTTCTGTGGGCGTACGCATCTGCCACTATCACCGAATTCAACGACGCCCACTGTTCGGTGATTTTCCGATATCTTCGACCGGGTGCACCTGTTTTCAACATAACAACTGTGGGCATGGTGACATTTCGGCAATCACCTTGTTGATATTATCCTTGAGCGGATATAATCCTGTCAACATCCTCTAATACACAGCACCTGTGGACATGATGACATTTCGGTGAACACACCGGTCTTATCAATCTATCTGTCAACAACATCCGCCGTATTCACACCCGCAGGTCACGTTAATATATTGCAAAAGGACTAATAATATACTCATTAGTGCTCAAATGTCGAGTAAAATACTCGCCACTACTCAGATAATGAATTAAAAAACTCATCACTTCTCAGATGAGCAATAAAGCATTCACCACTACTCAAACGACCAGTAAAGTGCTCCCCATTACTCAGATGGTCAATAAAATACTCATAATCACTAAGATGAACAATAAAGTACTCATCAGTGCTTAGATAACTAGTAAAGTACTCCCTACAACTCAGATGACCAATAAAGTGCTCATTAGTGCTCATGTCATCAGTAAAGTACTCATTACAACTCTAATGACGAATGAAATACTCCTTATGACTCAGATGACCTATAAAATACTCCTCACCACTTAGATGGTTGATAAAGTGCCCAACCCAACTCAGATGACCAATAAAATGCTCATCAGTGCTCAGATGACCAATAATTTTTACGTAGCAATTCAGATGACCAATAAAGTATGCAACCTCAAAGAGTCGAACCTGGTCACGGCAACCAGTTAATGCAACCTTTCTGAGTCGAACCTGACCAATAGGTAATAAGCAATTTATTTAATATAATCAGGGATATTGGTTGATTGTTTTAATAGTACGTTTTTCCTAGCTAGATATAGAGGTCAATCAGAAGATAGTGAAAAGGGAGAAACAAATATGAGAAAGAGATTTGAGGCAGTAAGAAAGAGAGAGAGAGAGAGAGAGAGAGAGAGAAAGAGGGTCACAGAAATAGAAAAAGAGAAAAGCCATGAAAATAGTAAGAGGAAAACGAATAGGAAAGTGAACGGTAGATAACCACAAAATCCTAGCCATGATAGCAGCCGACCGGTGCCCAAGTTAAAAATAGAAATGCATCAGTAGCAATCAGCCGACGTGCTACGAGTGGCTGAAACAAACTCAAACGTAAGTCGTTAAAGTGGATGCGGAAGAGAAATCAGGGAAAGAAAGTCACTTCCAGACGAACTACGAAGATGTGAAGACAGGCTAAAAATCACGGAAATCATTTTGGGTGAGCTCCGCGAATGAGCCAACCTACACCAGTGCACTTAGCCAGGCGGTCGTGAGGAAGTCTTAGTGCTGAAAGAACCAATGAAGCTTAGCTTTCCCTTTGAAAATGCAAGGAAAGAAAGACAACGAACCTGAGTACCCCGGAAAACAACAACAGAAAAAGACCAGGGTGGAACATATTATATAAAGGTCCGTGTTTGCCTCTTCCGTCCAGCGACAGTTTATTCTCTGTTTATTCTATATAGTCTGTCTAGAGCAGTTGACGCATTTCCTACTCCCAAGCAAACCAACTGTCGATGTTTGTGTGTTCGTCACTTCATTTTTCATGAAGGTTACCACGGGGTTCGACTGAAACTTAAGAGGTTGTGCTACACCCATAGACTATTCAAATCGTAGTGTTCCACTCGTCAATGTGACGCTGTAGCGCTACAAATATCTATTCGGTGGCGTTGTGTTACTTGTAACCGACCAATGAGAGACGAACGCTGGTATAGTGTAAGGCACGGTTCTCTTGGGTTGACTACCTCGAAAATATTAAAAAGGTTTTCATATCAAACCTGGTCATTTTTAATGCAAACAAATCTGTTCCTTTTTTTGATAATCTCAGAAATAATCCAGACATTTTTTCGCCTGAATCTGATTATCTAATTCATTTCATCTTTTGGGTTTCTATTGTTCTTTTGTCCAAATGATATTAAGTCATTAACATTTTCTTAAGAGTATAACCCTATCCTTTTTACCAACCCCACTCGCTTTCAATTGACCAATCCCCTCCAGGCTCCGGTGCTACAAAGTACACGTCACGAATTAGAAAACTAATCAAGTACACATCAAGAATAAGATGACCAATAAAGTACATGTCACGAATCAGGAGACCAATAAAATACACGTCGTGAATCAGACGGCCAATAAACTACACTGGTAATTATCCTTCCGCCACGTTGCTGGAATATCACATGAGGTCGATTTGATCTGCGGATCCAGCATGCATGCCGTCTCAGATCGAGGATGGTGCAAAATAGTTTAGTTTTGTCGATATTCCTCTTCTTGGGCTTCTCAGTCGCTCGATAATAAACCCAACTTTTAACCCAGGAAATAAAAGATCATGAGCAGCAAAGGAATAGCCTCACCTCCGAAATAGAGCATTTTAACACCACCGAACACACGAATGCACTAGGTCAGTTTGTACGTGGGTGCTTTGAATTATCATCTAGTTTGGCTTAAGGCCAGGATGTGTTTTCGCTATAACTCAGTGATTCATTTGATGCTAACTTTAAAAAGAAGACTTAAGCCTCTTGAAGCTTTGGGCTCTCGGGCAGTGCCTCATTACCCGACTGCTCAATCAACCCTTAGCGCTCACACACAAACACACACACATACACACAGAGAATATGGATTAGTTTCTTTGTATAATGACATATCAAACTTTATGAGTTATTTAATGCCAAAACCATCCTTGTAGAAGTACAACAGAGATATTGTTTAACTTATAGCTGGTTTGGATTTTTTGTTGAACGGCACACCAAACTTCCTAGGTAATTAAATCCTAAACCCATCCTTATAAATTGCTGGGGGTTCATACCTTTCCCAAGGGTATTAGTTCGAAAGTGAACTTGTAATTCGAACTCAATTACGATGTTGCAGCCCAGCATGCTACTCATAGAAAGAAATCCAGTGAATATTTGCAGGAAAATCATTTCCCTCTGTTTATTGTACACCTACCGCATATGCACCAACCGTGGTGCATTCAATAAAGTTCCAGACTTTTTTGTACAGGTATTTAAAATTGTCGTAGACTCTTGAAAATTCACTGTTATTGCTATACATCTTCTGAGATGTCTGATCAATTTTTATGATTTCAGCTGCAAAACAACAGCTACAGCAGCAATTGGAGTACACCCTACTAAAGTCTGATTGTCACAGATGGTGACTTTCAAAAATGCAATCTGGACATGAGGACACTTAAGAAGAACGATATGCAATAAAATTCTGTTTTAAACTTGCAAAAATGCCACAGAAACGTATGGAATGCTTCAGACTGCTTTTCGACCATCTTGCATGAATCGAGCATGAGTTTTTGAGTGGCATAAGAGATTCAAGGAAGGCAGCGAGTCTGTGAGGGATAATGAGAGGTGTGGGAGGAGTAAGGAAGTCAATACACTAGAGTTGATTGGCCAAAGGGTTAGGCTTAGGGTTACTATGTTGAGGTTTTAAGGGAGTTCAAGAAGAGATTCCTAGGGAAGAAGCCAGCACTCTTCAAATCGGGTCGGTGGCATTTCCAGTAGGACAATGTACCAGTCCACAACTCCATCCTTGTCACAGACTTTTTGACCAAGATGGGCATCAAGACAGTTCCTCAGCCTCCCTATAGTCCAGACCTTGCTCCCAGTGACTTTTGGTTATTCCCTAAGCTCAGAGTCTGTCGTTATGAGACAATTGAGGAGATGAAAGAGGCTGTGATGAAGGTCATTGACACGCTCACACAAGAGGACTTCTAGATATTGTTGGAACAGTACAACAAATGCATTGCAGCCGGAGGAGATTACTTCGAAGGGGACTAGAGTTTCACGTGTGTACTGTCAATAAAAGTGCCCAAGTCTTGAAACTTATTTAATGATCCTCGTATGTGCGACTAATGTGATGCATCTAATATTGTTTAAAGGAGGATTTGAGATAAAGAAATATTGTTGATTATTCACCTCAGGCAATTTGAAATAGAAAAACTTTGTCCTTTTTTCGACCCTATTGACTGTGCAGAGAGAGTATGAGAGAGAAAGATTGGTTATAATGAATACACACACCCACTCACATATATATATATATATATATATATATATATATATATATATAGTGTTATTTTTTCCATTGAGCCTTTGTTCATAGTCGAATGCACATGACCAAGCAAAAAGTCTAACAAATGTCTCGATCATTGCTCAACTTTTATTTGCCCATCTGTCATGTAAATAAGTAAATAAACAACAAAGAAAATATAAAGGTGTTTCCGCTTTGTTATTTATTAAGCAAGGTGACTCAACAATGCCCGGCTTTTTATATGTCGGACAATATACAATATCGACAAGAAATCAATACAACCCCATAGAAAATAACATTTATGAAAATTTAACTTATGCCTAAACCAAATAATTGTATTATTTATAGTGGAACATCATACTACCAAAACGGATATTATTAGGTATTATTTCTTGCATTATAAAATTGGTTTTGAAACAGCCGAAAAAGTATAACCATATATATATTTTTTCTATTCACGGTATTTCAATGCCATCATCATCATCATGTCGTGCCGTTAGCACGGATATCCCTGACCCTCTCTCGCCACTTCTCCCTATCGTTCATCGCCTCTGGCAGGTCTTCAGGGCTACATCCCGTATCCTCACATAGCTGCTGTATGTATGTTCGAGCTGGTCGTCCTGCTTTTGCTTGGCCATATGTGGGGGTCGATAGAAGTACATCACTTATGAGCTCGTCCCGGCTTCTCCAGCAGTGTCCTGCATGCCTGGTTCGTCTAACTTGGATAGTTTTCGTGATGGGAAGCAGGTGGCCGTATAGTTGGTGCCTTGTGGGGTGTTGCCACCAGGACTTGTTCAATATTGCTCGCAACATTCTTGTGTAATTGCCGTCTAGCTTCTTCTCCAGAGCTAATAAATAATATGTAACAATAATAGCCGTTTTCATTGCTTAATATTCGAATTGAAATAATCAAATTCTGGTATCTTTCGTTTAGAAGTAAATTAAATTCTGACCTTGAAGCTAAGACCTGTTAGGGTCCCATAGATGGGACCCTAAGTGTTCAGTCTTTTACAAAGGATTATTATTATTAGTTATTTGAAACCATATAACTGCTGGACAGATAGGGTCTCATCTATGGGTCAAATAGAACTGTTCAATCATATACTAAGTATTATTATTATTTAAAACCATACAGCTGAGTGTAAATTGTTTGTATTAGATAGGAATACTTGATAAATTTAATTATATCAAATTGCAGTACTTGAAACCATTTAACTGTGTTTAAACAAATTAGCTATCTATAAACTATGCTATCTACAAACTATTCGCTTAGAAATCGTGTATATATGTGTGTATGCGTGTGTGTGTGTGTGTGTGTGCATGGGCGTGAACAAGATTTTCGCATAAGATAACCCACAAGGGTTCACATGCCATTAACACCAAATAATCAAACTAATCTATCTATTTCAGCTTTTTTATATCTATTTTCTATCTATCTAAACGCCTCAAACACATAAAGTCACATGAGAGAAGTGAACAGGAAACACCTTCTTTGCAGTGAGGAGATACCACTTGCATCATTTGCAGTAAAGTCTTCACGTTTTTGTTTGACTTGAAAAGGTACATGGGGTGGCCACAAACCTCCAAGTTACGCATCAAGTAACATCTACACCCGTGTGTGTGTGTGTATTTCAATAATATCCGTTTTGGTTGCTTAATGTCCATTAGAAACAATAAAACTCTGATATTTTTTGGCAGATTTTTATTGTTTCAGGGATAATTATTTAGGAGCGCTGTCGACACTAAAAGGAAGAATGTGTATCGTAACGATTATCGTCGTAAAAACCTGGACGTAACGAGTTCAAATCTTGGACAAGACTGTTTAGGTTTCTTTTCACGCGAACTCTCTTGAGAAAGGCATGAATTCCTCTCCCTTCACTCAACTTACTATGGGTGAATGGTAAAGCAGACTGGGCTCTTTAGCCATGGTTGGGCAGCCAGTCTAGGAGAAGAAAACTCTGAATTCAAAACCACGGAGATGGGTTAGCATCTCTCCAGAAAAAAAGCAACCTAATTGCTCAAAAAAAATATAAGGAAGGTGTCTTTGTGGCGTTGTGGCTAACGAGTTGGACTGCGATATCGTAGTAAGCGAGTTCGAATTCTAGTCACACTATTGCCTTTACAATCTTACAAATATTGTTTGAATAGATATAAATCCTCTTATCCTTCCTCTTGCTATGGATTAAATAGTCTCACCAGTGTTTTTCTACAAGGATGACTTTGGCATTAAAAATCCATGAAGTTTGATATGCCATTAAACAGAGAAACAAAACAAAACAAAACTAAGAAAATAAACGCCGAGAAAAACAGATTAATGATATTGGGCCGCTTGACCAAAACGGAAGAAAAAACAAAATAAACCCAATTAGGAAAACAAGACATTTAACCTTTTATATAAATAATATACATGCAGGTGGCATTACAAGCAATGAATGCATAAATTTGTACCATGGTTGAGTTATACACATATTTTTCCATGAACGAGCAGTAAGTAAAAAGACAACAAAATAGGGAAAAGACTTACTTGACAAGTATGAAAAATAGAACCATTTGGCGTTATCATTCTTTGGCAGAATCGAAGACAACATCTCTATCTGATGCAAACCGAGGCCGAGAATAGGTTTCTAGACTGCTATATGACCCTCTCTGGAGTCGACTGATGTACATGCAAATTCTCTAAAATGGATAATTATTCATTGTATACCAACACCGGGGGTCTCAAAGTCAAGGGTTCCATAGACCCATTACGTACAGTGTGAGAGTCATAGCAGGCCAAAACTGTAGTAGTGAGAGGGTGAGTTCCACTATATATATATATATATATATATATATGTGTGTGTGTGTGTGTGTGTGTGTGTGTGTATATATATATATTAGAGGAATTCCTCTATTATAAATAATCTAATTCTTGCCCTGTAGTATATAATTACGCGGATGCATGACACCTACTTGAGAAGTCGTGGCCCAAGGAGTGGTCATGTCCTCTGTAAAGTAAAAACGTCCTTTCAAAGATACATATGATCATGCGATTAAGCATTTGTACCAGTTGATTTGGCATCGCTTATGTGTGGCATGAATTGGTGGCTCATTGGTAGGAGTTCGGTTTCTACATTCTGGGGTTGCTGGTTCAATCTCTAGTGGTGGAAATTATGCTATGCACTGCTGATGAGACCCAATAAGGTCGAAACAACTCTTAAGTGTTCCGTATGTAGGGGGTTGCTGGATTCTTTGTTCAAGGTAATTTAATTATTATATATATATATATATATATATATATATATATATATATATATATATATATTGTAACAGTGTTGGTTGTCACTAATTCACTTTGTGGGTTTGTGATGAGCCAAGTGCGATATGATTTGGATAGTGCTCAATATCTGTGATAAAGCTATCATAAAATAATAAATATATATATATATATATATTAGATTTATATATTTAATGCCATGGAAGTTTGTCTGCGACCTCTGGGTTTCATGAAGTTTTTACATACAACGATTTCGTTATTTGTCTGGCATTAAATAAATAAATCTAATATATATTTATTTACTTATTATATATATATATATATATATATAAATGCTAAACTGCAATACACCTGGTTGGCGGCATTTTTTCTTCTTTCTAATTAATATTCATATGATAGTAAGTAGAATATGTAAATTAATACAAAATATCAGGGGTGACAATTTTTCCTGAATTCAGTTTTTACTTTTAGTAAATTCCCTATTTTCATTTTTTCTTTTTTCGAAATTATTCTATTTCATGGGTAGTTTGCAAAAAAATTGTACTATAAAACAGAGAAAACCATAGCAAAATTCAAAGTTTTAAAATATTTGAAAAAAAACAGACATAATTTGTTTATTTAACAATCAGGTCTTCAACGTTTCCGATTATTTTCTATTTTCGTGCATCTGTCATCTCAGGTACACTTTCTGCAAGACAGTATGAGATGACATATCTATTCTTACGTTAAGAAACATATTAAATTTTTTCATATTCTTTTGTGCATGTTGTCTGTTATCTCAAGTACACTAATACGAGTCGACAAATCTATACGTTCACTCATTATGAAACAAAAAATACCGCATAATTTGTTCTGTGAGTTAATTTTCTATAAACTCAATCACCTTTCCACCACAATAGATCTTTGAAACAAGGAATATAGACATCATTTACGTTCTTATTAATAATGCTTTTCAGTGTATATAAAATTACGTTATTTCTTTTTTTCAGTTTGAAGAGAAAGAGACTGAAATATTAGAGTATACTCATATTTACCAACCCCTCTGCTCGGGCAGGATATGACACAAGGTCAATTTTTAAGCGGAGTTTAACCGGTTTGAATTCAGAGTTTTCCTTCTCTTAGACTAGTTGCCTCACCAAGGCTGAAGAAACCAGTCTGCCCTACTATTTCCCCATAGCTGGAGGGAGAATAATTGGATTCATACCTTTCCCAAGGGTATTAGTGCTATGTGAAATGCAATCAGTCTCGTCCAGGATTTGAAATCTTGTCGCCGTGCCCATTTCATACGGCGATAACCATTACACCACGGGCACCTCCATTTTAGAGTATACTCTGGCCTTCAGGGTGAGAAACATGGTCAGGGTCGAGATTCAAATTACTAAGCTTTTGGAAAATATCAGTCTCGAAAATTGTTCGGCTGCGTGCCATAAAATGTATTTCGGGGCTGTTTGAAACCTACGCCGAATTCCTCTCCCAACGAAATTTCCATGGCAGAAGTGGTTAGAAAAAAAAAAAAAGAACTTGTACAAACCATCCTATTGTATGACTTTTTCTAAGTCTACCGTAACGTATGTAATTCATAGAAAATCTTTTTATTTAACAATTGATTTCATTAAAATAGGTGTACGGCCACTTATCTGCCATCTCAAAAAACATCCAAGTTAAAAGAACAAGACATGAGGGATACAGCTGGAGAAGCAAGGACGTATTCATAAGTGACGTTCTTCTATGGACCCCTAGACATTGACATACCAATGTTGGCCGACTAGAAAGAACATCAGCTCTTTACAGACACAGAACGTAATTTGAAAGACCCGTCGGGTGCGATGGATGATAGGTACGGATGGAGAGAGAGAGAGAGAGAGAGAAAGAGAGAGAGAGAGAGAGAGAGCTAGGAAAATCCTTACTGTGAGCGTGATTTGATGATGATGATGATGAAAAGTTTTCGGAAAATTCAACGTTCAGAAACACAAAACATGAATAAAATGCCGGCCTACAGATGCTGACTGCGACAAAATTTGATTTTTCTTGTGAAATGTTTTCAACTCTCGAGACTAAGGGCTCACAAATACGGTTTGCATCACATAAACAAACTGTGTATTTATCTAAATACTTATGAACAGTATATATATATATGTATATATATGCTGATATTTATTGCATCAAGCACTGTCGTTTAAAATTCATAATATATTCGGTTTGCCAGTCAAAGACTTTGAACATTGAAAAAAATCAGTTCCTGTATTGATACAATGCAACCTGTCAATGCATTTAATGTGTGCCATTATCACACAAAAGTCTCGATAATGAAGCGCAGGGAAGTTATTGAAAAGACGGAATGAGGCAAAAATAAAGGCGGGTGGTAACTTTATTGCCTTTTTTGAAGAATCGATAGAAATTATTGCTTACAGAGAACCCATAACGGCAGACACAAAATAAAAAATAAAGAATAAAAATACACATTCAGAAATGTGCACGAAAACGTTGTTTATGATTAGAGCCCTTACTTAGTCGTAGGAACCCTCTAACAGAATTTGTGCTTGCATGTTAAGGAAGACGAAAATACGTGACTATGTTGCAGTTGCAAAATGAATACATACCCTACGTATATATTGTCATCCACAGGGAGATTGTTTCGTTGTATCACAACTCTTCCGTGTGACTAGACACATGGGACGCTGAGATCGAAACCCGCCCAACTTTGCGTTAGACTTAGTATCATACCGCTAAGCCAACAAACGAACCACGTCAGCTCGGGAATTATAAGGCATTATGTAGCAGCCTTCGTTTGTTTACATTTTTGCCTTACCAGATACCAGAGTGCTCAATTCATTTGAAGAGCTTTGCATTGTGCGAGTGGTAGCCGAAAATTCCTTCGCCAGAGTGCTCAACTCCCGTGATACATGGGAACCATGTGACTGTTAATAACTCTACTAATAATAAGGTTGTGTTCGTTTTTTGTTTCAGATTTAAAAATAGTATACCATAACAACAATTAATCCTTGATTATAATATCTTGGACAAGAGAGGAAAAATATTACTACTTATTTGGAGACAAAATCATTCAAAACTTTGCAAGCAAAATTTCGCAGGAAGTTTAACTTTAACAATTATCCCCAGAAAAAAACAAAATTTATTGCTGGATACACAAATTTTAAGCCATAGAGTCAGTAAACAACTTCAACAAGATGGCAGAAAATTCCAGATCTGGCAGTATGTTGACTACAAGATGTCCTGACAATATGGATGCAGTGAGAGATTCTGTCGGAAAGAGTCCGAAATGGTCCCTCCGAAGACGTTCCAAAGAACTTGGTCTTTCACACGCAATGTCAGATAAAATCGATCAATTTCTGTTCTTGTCATCTGGTTTGACCTTTTTAAAGTGATATAATTGCTTTTTAAGACTCAAATGAATAATGCAATATGAAGTATCATGATAATGGGTTGCATCTATTTTGAGACACCCAGTATTTTCATGCAATTTTTATTTATGGTTACAGTTTCAATATTTTACCCAACCTCCCAAGCACTTGGCAAGATGTGACACAAAGTAAATATTTTAGATGGTTTGAATTCAAAGTTTTCCTTCACTAAGACTGGTTGGCTTACCGAGGCGAAAGAGCTCAGTCTTCCCTACTATTAACTGGTGAGGAAAACATGATTTTATGCTTTTTCAAAGGGCATTAACGCAAAAGGAAATGTAGGCAGACTCGTCCAGGATTTGAATTCAGCAAGCCGATTCCATTTCCTATATCTATAACCATTACAGTTAGTGCGCCTCAATGCTGTAGATTTTAGCTATAAATATTATCTGATAAAATCCATTTGAATTGAATAATGTTTCACAAGATATAATAAAATCCTAATGTATAAAAATTAACATATTTTTATTTGTTAGGAAATGTACTTATTTCGAGGCAATGCTATATATGTATATATATGGTGCTTTCAAAGGGTTTCCAGACTTTTTGTACAGGCATTTAAAATTGGCGTAGACTCTTGAAAATTCAGTATGTTATTCCCATTACATCTTATGAGATGACTGACCAATTTTTATGATTTCAGCTTCAAATCAACAGCTACAGCAGCAATTGGAGTGCACATTACTAAGACCTGATTGTTACAGCTGGTGAATTTCAAAAATGCAATCTGATACTTTAGAAGAACGATATGCAATAGAATCCTGTTTTAAACTTGCAAAAATGCCACAGAAACGTATGGAATGCTTCACACTGCTTTTGAAACATCTTGCATGAATCGAGCATGAGTTTTTTTGTGGCATAAGAGATGCAAGGAAGGCAGGAAGTCTGTGAGGGATGATGAGAGGTGTGGGAGGAGTAAGGAAATCAATACACCAGAGTTGATTGGCCAAAGCGTTAGGGTTAAGGTTATTATATTGAGGTTTTAAGGGAGTTCCGCAAGAGATTCCTAGGGAAGAGGCCAACACTCTTCAAATCGGCTCAGTGGCATTTCCAGCAGGACAATGCACCAGTCCAAAACTCCATTCTTGTCACAGATTATTTGACTAAGATGGCCAACAAGACAGTTCCTCAGCCTCCCTATAGTCCAGACCTTGCTCCCAGTGACTTTTGGTTATTCCCTAAGCTCAGAGGCTGTCGTTATGAGACAATTGAGGAGATGAAAGAGGCTGTGATGAAGGTCATTGGCACGCTGACACAAGAGAACTTTGATGGGGCCTTCCAGAGGTTGTTGGAACGGCACAACAAGTGCATTGCATCTGGAGGAGATTACTTCGAAGGGGACTTGAGTTTCATGTGTGTACTATCAATAAAAGTGCATACACAAAAAAGTCTGGAATCTTATTTAATGATTCTCGTATATATATATATATGTGAGTGTGTGTGTGTGTGTGTGTCCCAGAATCTTTCACCACGGGTAAGTTGTGTTCATATTTTTGCGGTGTTTGAATTCAGAGTTTAAACTTTTCCTGCAATACCAAAATTAAAGAGCCTAATCTGCCTTAATATTTTATCCATAGCTGGCCTATGAAAGAGATGGATTCATGCCTTTCTCAAATGCATTTGTGAGAAACATAAACAATCTCGTCCTGGATTTGACACTGTATATATATATATATATATATATAATTTAGCTGACCGTTGTCGAGAGCTACCCGAAGGTTTCCTTTTCATTAGCTACTACACGGAGGTGTAGCGGAAGGCACTACTCCTTTCTCAGTATTGCTCCACTTACCCTTGGTCCATACCTTATAATGCTGAGTGTTAAGCAAAGAGGTATCAAGTAGCATTTTTGAGTCATTGGTATGACTCGACCAGGGACTGAACCCCGGTCTTCCGGCCCATTGACTAACATTCTAACCATTAGTCCCATGAGCCAGTATGATATGTATTTTATATATATATATATATATATATACACACCCCATATATATATATATATATCATGTCATGCTACTAGTACGGATTTCCCTGACTCTTTCTCTCTCTCTCTCTCTCTTTCTCTCTCTCTCTCTCTCTCGCATGCGCTCGATCGCCATTCGTCTCTATCATCCATCAGTTCTGGTAAATCTTCTAGACTACATCCTGTGTCTGTACAGAGCTGTTGTAGATAAGTTCGAGTTAGTCGTCCAACACTTGCACGCCCCTGTGAAGGGGTCTATAAGAGAATGTTGCGTATGAGTTCGCCCTTACTTCTCCAGCAATGTTCCTCAGGTCTTGTCAGTCTTATTTGAACGGTTTTAGTGATGGGGGTAGGTCGCCGTACAGTTGCTGTTTTGTGGGATGTTGTGTCCAGGATTTGTTCAGTATAGCTCTTAATAATCTTATGCGATTCCCTTCAAGTTTTTTTTTTCTATTCACTTAGTCAGCGTCAATGTGGTGCATCCATATAGTAGAATTGACACGACCTCTGCTTTACCATGAA
>OY757938.1:64269320-64371820 GCA_963585895.1 Sepioteuthis lessoniana | reverse complement strand
ATATATATATATATATAAGCATGTAGATGTAGAACTTATACATCATGATCCAGATATTGAATGGACATTTGTGTCGGCATTTGTGTGAAAAAAAAATCCGTCAATTCTACTACTAGAGATGTAGGAATACTTTTTAGTCTTCGTGCCTTCAAATCACTAAGTAGCACAGAGAAAGTCCAACCGAGTATGATTTGTGCTACATCAAATGGTTATTCCTGCACAATAATGGTTTCTTCCCACAGTCCAACATCACCTTCTATAATGAGCTGTCTTCTCTTGTCCGACACTATCCCAAACATAACGTTCTGATCTTTAGTGGATACATGGATGCTCATTTGAACAACGACAGAAAAAATGTTTTGCCTAAACGTCACGCCAAACAGAAATTGTGAATATCTAGCTGAGCTTTCTCTTAAGAACAGGTTTGTATTCCTAAACACTTAAATCCAAAAAAGGAAAAGAAAACTATGGATATACACCAGACCAAATGATTTTAAAGCATATCTAGATGATATATTTATGAATAAGAAGTGGATGAATAGCGCTTTGAATTGCGGAATACTCCTCCTTTGAAAAAGTATCTTCCGATCACAAAATCATCACAGCCAAGATTCGTCTGAGTCTCTGTAAAAATAAGAAATGGAGATATAAAGAAGTTTTATACTCTTCAATAGAAATCTCAAAGATTCCGTATGACGAATATGACAACTTTGTTACCACCCATATCGAAGCAACAGCCGAGTGCATTCTAAGCAAACCAAGAGTCAAATGTAGAGTTTCCTGGGAGTCAATAGTGTTACGCCACCATGTGCCCAGTGGGTTTGCTGGGTGCCGTTTGTTCCCGCCAAGTCCACCAGTTAAAGCAGGGCACACACGTGGGCTGTGGTTTGCCGATGCTATTCAATATTACAGATATCACCAACTCCCTAACTGAACTACATTTTAAAACCACTAGGTGGGTTATAGGTGAATTATTAAAATTCAACACGGCGAACTGGCCTTCGGCAAATACAATACTTCCGCAATAAAAAAGGACTCTGAACTGCCATGTTTGGGTCAACAAGATTAATCCTATTTACCAACCCCTCTGCTCGGGCAGGATATGACATAAGGTCAATTTTTAAGCGGAGTTTAACAGGTTTGAATTCAGAGTTTTCCTTCTCCTAGACTAGTTGCCTAACCAAGGCTGAAGAACCTAGTCTGTCCTACTATTTACCCATAGCTGGAGGGAGAATAATTGGATTCATACCTTTCCCAAGGGTATTAGTGCTATGTGAAATGCAATCAGTCTCGTCCAGGATTTGAACTCGTGTCGCCGTGTTCATTTCCTACGACGATAACAATTACACCACGGGCACCTCCACGAGTCAACAAGATTAATAACAATATTCTTTAATTGGATAAAAGAAAGAAACAAAAACCAAAAAAAACAAACAATTCAGGTAAAATCAGGAGCGCGAAAGTCTTTCTTCTAAATGACGGAAGGTGAAAATATAGTTCGTCAACGGTAAATATGGTCTGCTTTCCTACAGACTTTGAGATTTAATGGCAAAGCCCGTTCTCCAAATCTCAAATTTATCATTCGGGGAATATTCCCTCTTCTTTTCTCCTCTGTCTTATCAGAGCAATTCTTTCCTCCCGTAATTTGTCTTTTATTCACGTCAGCATGAATACAACAAGAAAAATTTGAATATACTTCAATTGTATGTTCACTTGGGATTTTGTAAAGTCTTTTCTTTTCTCCTTTTTTCCCTTCGTTATTGGGCTTCCATAACACGTTGAAAGAAAGATGAACGTCTTATTTCAGATAAGACCAAGATTAATTACTATCTCTTTTCTCGTGGACAAGTCTCCGATTTTGGGGTGTTCGTTTAACAAGGCCAACCATACCTCGGAGTTCGAATTCATTCAAAGGAGAAGCTTTTTCTTTTCTCTCAGCGTTCTCTGCGTGGCATGACTTTAGAATCTGGCTTTCTTCCGTGTCCCAAATTATGTGTCTTCACTCTCCGTGAATAAACGGCAACTAGTTAGTTTCCGTAGTTTGAAAAATGACCAAGTGTTGGCTTTTTGGCGGTTTATTCTTCTGCACCAATCATGGTCGCTGTCCGCCTCTCTCCGCTGACGCATACATGGCTAATAGAGTGGGATTCTCTCATGACCATGTCACCTAGTGCTGATATAGGAGGGTTGAGGAGAGACGGCCCTTCTTTCCACTGCCAATTCTTGGTTACTACAAAAGTCGGCTGACGGTCAGCGTGTCGCACCTCCTTTCCCCATAACCCAGCGAATGTATGAGGGTGTCGTATTTCCTCGTCACAAAAGCAATAAAAGAAAAACGAAATAATTTGATAAAAGCATCCTCACTTAATACAGGCAGCCCAACAAATAATAATGCTTTCGGAGGAATCGATTCACAACTTCATAGATTCTGATTATCAGTCGAAACACCCAAGGAGTACGTGCAAAAATTCGCGAGGCAACACTATTGTTCGGAGATTTCTCCATGGTATTCGATTCAATACACAGATGAAAGATGGAGTAAATACTTCTTGCGTAGGGTCTCCCGACTGAAACTGTATTATGATTCTTTACAAAAACACGAAAGTGATGGTTTGATAACCCGATGGTGACACCGACTTCTTTGACATTGTTACTGGAGTCTTGCATGGAAATACATTAACAACATATTTATTTATAATGGCCGGGGGATTTCATTTTATGCCTTTAGGTTTAGTTAGGCTGAGAACCTTTCGGCTCAGTGCATGGGTTACTTAGGTGCAACATTAACACAGGTGTTCACACACGCGTGGGCAGATCGGACGTGTTACTCAGAGATGTCACAATAGCCCAGATGGGAAACGGAGCTAGCAAGTGCGAATGATGTCACGCACCGGAAGAGCGCGGTGGATTTTGGGAATTTTGAAGAAGGTTAGTAGAGTTGAGACCTACCTCGGGAGAAAACGGTTGGCTTTCGCTTGCTCGCCAAAGCCAGGCCAGTGGACTTTGTGGCAGGTGCCGCACGAGATGGGGGTGGGGGCAGATAGAAAAGCCAGAATAGAATGAATGTGTATCTCTCTCCTTATGTCGAAGAACCTTTAAACCCAAAGGTAATAAAAAAAGTTTCGTACCTGAACTGAGAAGTCGTAAGTGTTTTTCGTGTTTCGAGATTCCTATGTTCTATATATATATATATATATATATGAACATTATATGTCCATTTCGCATATCCGTATCTGGCAATGGTACAATATTTGTTTATAATCTGCCTAGATTACGCGCTAAGAACGTCGATAGATCTAATTAAAGAAAATGTTTTCCCTTTAACAAATGCAAGAACTAGACTATATCCAGCAAAAACTATGGCAGACGTAGACTAAACAGATTATCGGTTGTGTTTCGCAAATACACCCGCTCAATCCGAATCCCTGCTGCGTAGCCTGGAGCAGCCAGCAAGAGACATTGGTCTCTACGTAAACGTAAATAAAACAGCATTCATGTGTTTTAAACAAAAAAAGTCATTTAAACTTAAAGTGGGAAGCTTTTGAAAATGATGTCAATATGCACAGGGAACGCGTGAAGAAATCTGATCTCTCAGATAAGATAAAACAGGAATTCTTCCAAACAGTGTTTGTGTCTGTATTACTATATGGATGCACCCCTCCTTCTCTAACGAACCGCATGGAAAAAAGCTAGATTGGATCTGCAGAAGAACGGTACAACAGCAGCTGTATGGCTACTTACCTCTCATCCCATAAAGCATCCAAGTAAGATGAACAAGACATAATGGGCACTGCTGGTAAATTTGGGACGAACTTATAAACGACGTTCTTTTATATACTCCAAAACACAGACACGGCAGATACTGGCAGTCTAGCAAGGATTCGCATTCATGAGCTCTGTGCGGACACAGGATGCAGTCTAGAGCAGCCGCCTGAAAGGATGGATTATAGGGACAGATAACAAGAGTGAGTTACGCACTTTTGGATATCAGCACGACATGTGGATGAGGATGATATATATATATATATATATATAAAATTAACTTGAATCGTGAGTCGGAAATCTTCTACTAAAGTTTCACCTTATCGGATCATCAGGAAGCCTAACTCCAATATATATATATATATATATATATATATATATATATTACATGGTAATATCTGTAATCCCAGGTTTCGTGCTTTACGAGTCTGTCTGATGAATGCGTAAAACATGAAACCTAGGGTTACAGATATAAGCACGTAATATATATATGTGCTATAATCAAACGGGGGACATCTCCACTCTAGAAGGAACCCCTCTTAAACTAGTAGACAAATTCACTTACCAAGGAAGCAGCGTCGAATCAACCGAAAAGAACATCGACAACGAGGTTAACGAAAGCATGGACAGCTATCAATAGGCTATTGATTATATGGAAATCAGACCTAACCGATAAAATGAAACGCAGTTTCTTCCAGGCAGCGGTCGCATCGATACTGCTATATGGATGCACTACATGGACTCTAACAAAACGGCTGAAGAAGAAGCTAGACGGCAATTACACAAGAATGCTGCGAGCAATCTTGAACAAGTCCTGGCGGAAACACCCCACAAGACACTAACTATACGGCCACCTGCCTCCTATCACGAAAACTATTCAAGTTAGACGAACCAGACATGCAGGACACAGCTGGAGAAGCAGGGACGAACTCATAAGTGATGTACTCTTATGGACCCCCACACATGGCCGTGCAAAAGCAGGACGACCAGCACGAACATACATTCAGCAACTATGTGAGGATACAGGCTGTTGTCCAGAAGACCTGCCTGAGGCAATGAACGATAGGGAAAAGTGGCGAGAGAGGGTCATATAACTGATCTTTTATTGATATTGAGCACTCTACTAATATTACTGCAAAACTTGGTCCACCATTTTGATTCAGCAAGTGAGCTAGTGATAATCACACCCTATTACAATATATATATATATATATATAATTTTGTTTATGATATCCGACGATGTAGACATGTTCTTAAACATAGGCACAGACACTCACATATGCACACACACACACACACACACACATCGATATGAATCAGATGAATTTACGGGATATTTTTCAATGTTATAACCTGATGTCTGCAGCAAACATAAAATATTTAATGACTTGACAATTTTTCTTTGAAATATTTGCAAAATAAATAGAAGCGTACAGGAAATTAATACTTCAAGAATTAGTTTTCGTGAATATTTGTGGAAATTGGCATGAATTCCTGTTTAATGATAACAACAGCTCTGCTCCCAAGTTCATATAAAAATAAGGGCTTCAGGGGCAGGGTTGGGTGGTCAGAAAAAATTGTGAAAGGTCAGTAGGTCCAGACCAATAAATAGCGTTTTCACAATATAGTATTTTCCATGTTGCCTTTTCTTTTAAGTTTTTTTTTTTTTTTTGCGGGGAAGGGGTCTATTTCCCGCTACGTCTCCATTTTTTCTGATGCCTCATTTTAATAATACATACGACAGGATAATAAGTACACACCCTCCCCCGCAGACATAAGGAGCCGAAAAATGGTTTGATGCGGAAAGAGAAGAGAAAACGCGCCAAAAAAAAAAAAAAAAAAGAAAATTGGGTAGGAAAGAGCGGTAATTATATTTGGATTTGATGGCCGACAAAAACTTCAAATAAACAAAAATAAATAAATAAATAAAAGTAAATAAAACAGTAAACAAAAAAGTCAAACCAGTTTTTACACAACGTGGCCACTTCCGGGTTTTCATATGTGGGTGGATGGGTTGGTGCGGGCCCGAGGGTAGAGGAAGAAAGTGTGCTGGGTAGGGAAAGATGAGCCGTGGGTGTGGGAGAGCAAATGCACACACTATTACAATTTCATTTATGACTCATCATCCAAAGAATTATTTTTCTCCTTCAGAGTTTTAAAAGTTTGGCTTTGCTTTCCACAGCATAAAAAGAAAGAATAAAAGAAAGAAATGCACACGAAAACACATCTTCAGTGTATTCAGAATTTCCCAGCGTCTACATCGCTAAATTCAACAAACTTCTAAAATTACCTGACATATTTCAAGTCAAACCTTTTAATCTTTCTTTCTTTCTTTTTAATGGCATATCAACCTTTATGGATTATTAATTACCAAAGCCACCTTGTAGAAGAAGAAGAATAGTGATAATATTTAACTCATAGCTAGGGGAATAAGCTGGCTTATACCTGTTGAGTTGAAGAAGGTACTATTTACCAACCCCTCCGCTCGGGCAGGATATGACACAAGGTCAATTTTTAAGCGGAGTTTAACAGGTTTGAATTCAGAGTTTTCCTTCTCCTAGACTAGTTGCCTCACCAAGGCTGAAGAACCTAGTCCGTCCTACTATTTATCCATAGCTGGAGGGAGAATAAGGGGGTTCATACCTGTTGAGTTGAAGAAGGTAGTCAACAACTATTTTGAAGAAAAAAATGTTGTAATTAGTTCAAACATTGTTCAAAACAACTTATTTTTGCTTAAGCTCTTGATTTGTGAATTATGTGTACTAGATCGGAATATTTAATATAACATAACCAATAACTGTCACATCACTTTAGTTCATAGCCCTTGTATCGACTCGTTTTCTATCTATTCTATTATTTCAAGTGTGCAGCTCCAATGTGTCCTTTATTTCTTGAGAGAGAGTAGCTTTTCAATCTTTGCAGGGATAAAGTAAGTAAAAGAAATCAATTTCAAGTCTATTGGTCACGTCTGTAGAGAAGAGGAAAATCTCGTATTTTGGTTTTGCGCGCAAATTAATTCAACACTGAATTTCACCCAATCAGGATGACTTATCCTATTCAGCTCGGACCTTCATTTCCGGCTAGCAAAACGGGTGAGCGGCCAAATCCATTCTCTTCGGCTTGAGACGGCGACCAGAACAGACGTGCTTCTGGTCGTCCCAGCTTAGCGATGCTTTTTAGCTAAACAAGCCACCCAGTGTTGACATCTCACTGTGGCTTTAACACTAGCAGCAGCAACATGGACACTCAACGAGGGAACCATCTAATTTATGGATTCTTTACGAGGAATCCCAGTTGAACATAAATTAGAAACATTCAGCATGCCTTCCACAGGCACCACTTCATGTCACCCCAAAAACTGACTATGTCGACCCGAGCGTAACCCCGCTCTCGACAACATGGAGATATCGCAGACTCTCCTCCAAAAACCAGATACAAAACTACACGGTGACTTTAAACACATCCCTCGTAAGTCCAACAACACGCTGCCATCTCAACATCCCGCTAAGCCATTTCGTCTCCAAAACTAACAAGCCTAAACACCACGAGTCTTACAGCACCAAGAGCAAACCATATTCAAAGCTGCAAATAAAGAACTTTCGTTGTTGTGTTGTTAAAGCAAAGTTTCGTAATTCATTTATGTTGCCTAAAAACAATAGTGTTATCCTAAAAACAGCTATACGTCCTTAAATGGGTTTTAGTATTTGTTGCAAACTTGCCGAAATAGAACTGGTCTTTTCTTTGATTTTTAACGAACCGTGATTTTTTGAAATCTGCGATCGAAGCAAAAGAAAAAAAATTACTTGCTGGAATAATGAAGAATTCAAATGATTAACTTATCAATAAAATATCCAAATTTGAAAAATGGTGAGAAGTTTAGAATGACGCAAGATCGTCGATTGAAATCAAACAATGATTTCGGCCAATCATTTCTTTGATTAATACAACAGAGAATTCTAACAACGCTAATCTTCAGCAATTTCTCTTCGACTCTCGTGAGAATTAAATCAGGAGAGTATATAAACTAAATTCCACTATCTGACTTGGAATTACATCTGTAACATAGCCAGATATATGGATGTGTGAAATAGACATAGAATGTTCATAACTTATATATAAATAACATAGAAATCTCGAAACACGAAAAACTTTACGACTTCTTAGTTCAGGTACGAAACTTTTTATTACCTCTGAGTTAAAAGGTTTTTCGACACAAGGAGAGAGATACACAATCTTTCTATGCTGACTTTTCCATCTGCCGCCCACCACGTACGGCATCTGCCGCAAGGCCTCGGCGAGCTCCGAGAGTCAACCGTCTTCTTCCGAGGCAGGAACTCAACTCACTGACTTTTCTCAAATCCCCCAAATCCTCCGCGCACGCTTCCGGTGCATGACGTCATTCACACCCCCTCATCATATTTTCTATCTGGGATTTTTATTTTGACATCTCCGAATGACACATCTTTCCTGCGCGCGCGTGAAAACCTGCGCTCATGTTGCACCTAACTAACCCATGCGCTAAGCGAAAGGTTCACAGCCTAACTAAACCGAAAGGCAAAATATATAAAACGAAATCCCTCGGCCATTATATTACACATCTCTCCCAAATCACAGCCGGCTTTAAAATGCCATTTTCTAGATTTCCAGCACTCATTTGAGTTGAAATAATTTCTAGCTTATTTTAGTCTGATTCTCTCATCTCAAGATTAGCTGAGTGAAGAGGCCATTTCCACACCAATCCTAATTCGCCATTGTTCCATATTAGGCTCAGAAAGTTATTTCCTAAAACTTAGTCTATAATTTTCGAGTTGAAATATTTTGCAATTCAACTTGTGTAATTAAAAACTTTAAACAAACTTTTCAGCTAACTGGAGGTCATCTTAGAGACTCCAGTTTCACAAACAATAAAATATTCACACTTTGAATTCTATATAGCTATTCATGGGCCAAAAATGTGCCAACAGGAATTTAAAGGTTTGTGTATCTTCGAAGCAGCCTCTTATTTTAATACCCCCCCAAAAAAAACCTTGGTTTTCATAATCTGTTATTGCGTACTCGTAATAATTTGTATACTTCTAAAATGTGTCTTATCAAAACTGTTATTAGATTATCCTTTGTTTCGTCACGTCGACTTAAATAATTAGAATATATTCATGCAATAACAATGAGTGCATTGTTATAATATAACTATGAATTATTAGGTTTCGTTTCTGTGTTTCTTAAATGGCATATCAACCTTCGTGAGTTATTTAATGTCAAAGTAATCCATGTTGAAAGACAGTAATAGTACTACAGTATAACCCGGATATAAGAGAGTTGTCGGGGCCGAAGAATAAGTTTCTTATGTCAGGGTTTTGTCTATTTTGTTTAGGTAACACAGGCTCTAATTTGGGACCAGAGAAAATCTCTCTTATATCCGAATCTCTTATATCCGGGTTACACTGTATTTACCTCACTGCTGGGGGTATACGGGGTTCATAATTTTCTCGACGGTACTAGATTGTAATTGTACGACTGGGGTTCGAACTCTCTAACTACGATGTCACTGTCCAGCAGGTTCGCCACTGTTCCACGGGGACGCCATTCTGTATATTATTTGTATTAAGGAAAGTTACTTGAAGCTATTACTATTATTATTATTATTAGCAGTAGTAGTAGTAACTTGAAATCATATAACTGTGAACCAACAAATGATTATTGATAACTAGAAATGATTACTCGAAACTATATAAATGCTTTCAAATTGCTGGTGTTAGCAATACTTGAAACCATTTAACTGTACAAACTATTGGTTAGTATTAGATAGGAATTATTACTTTATACCATATAAATAAAGTTGGCGACCTTAGTCGATGGCGACCGAAAGGCTCCCTTTTCAATAGTTGCTACTCCAAGGTGTAGGAGAGAGCGCTACTCCATTCCCTGGATTGCTCCACTTTACACTTTATCGTTACCTTAAAATACTGAGTGTTAAGCAAGCCATCATCAAGTACTATTTTTTGAGTCTTTAGCATGACTCGACCTAGGATTGAACCCCGGTCTCCCGGACCACTGGTGAACACTCTACTCATTAGGCCAATTTATACCATATAACTGTGGACAAATTATTTGTATTCTATAGGTATACTTAATATCATATAACCGTTCAAATGACAATGGACAAATCGGCATTTTTTTTAATTCAGTGGAACATGGAAAATATTTTGGGGTTATCCTCGGGGTGTAGTGGTTAAAGCGATGGACTGCGGAATCGTAGTAAGCAAGTTCGAATTCCAGTCGCGCTATTACGTTCACTTTGGGACAAATGCCGCTGGGAAAGGTATGAACCCCCTTATCTTCCCAGCTATGGGTTAAATAGCAACACTGTTGTTCTTCTAGAAGGATGGATTTGGTATTAAATAACCTATAAAGGTTGATGTGCCATCAAACAAAGAAACCGAAAGCGAACCGAAAGTATTGTTGCGATTACAAGCATTCAGAAATTAATCAGATTTCGGCATTAACTAATCCATAAGGAGGTGATATGCCATTAAACTAAGTGATCAAATAAGTAATGAAAAAAGAAGAAAAATGCTGAAAGGAACATAAAATCTACTGATACCCTATTTCATGTTCGAATCTTTCCTATTTGAAATAAGATTGTGTTAGAGATCAGAGCTAACGAAAAAAATATCAAAGATACTACCTGATGGATAGAAAGAGAGTTGTGCCCCATGGACAATGCATTGTGGGGTTAGAGAAACCGGAAGAACACATACACATTAGAGAGGTAAAAACATAGAATTGGACTTCGCCATGATAGATGACCGGACATTTTGACTGGTGCACACAAAGTTGAAACTTCTTTTCCAGGTGAATAGACGCATGTCTGTCTGTGATTAATAAGCCTGATTGGTTTGTTGTACACCCACGAGTCCGTCTCTTTTCAGTTTTGTTTACATATTTTCTTTGTTCGTAAAAACATAACAGCGACTCTTAAATTAACTTTAAAGACACTTAGTCGTCACCAACTCGATGATAAAAGTTGTTTAATTATCATTTGCAAATGTTAATTGATGCTAAACTGACATTAAACTATCATTACTTGTGCACCACTATGGCTGACGGTTAAGAATGCATACAGATTAAATAGTCTTCCTAGTATTTTTCTCATTTTCAAATTAAGAAAGCTCAGGTAAACGTCTATGAAATTGGCCATAAATAAACATGGAGTTCTCACCTTTGTTGATTTCTTTTAATTGAAAGTCCTTGTTGATGGGCCGATCGAATTGAAAATTGCGTTATACCCCAATAAAAAAAAAACTTTTTTTAAAACCCGATTGTTTGTAGTTATTGTCGTAAGAACTGAAATCAGCAACCCGTGTTCAAATCCAGGACGAGACTGTTTGCGTTTCACTTCGCATGGGGAAAGGCATGAACCCATCTCTACTCTCTGAGCTATAGACAAATAGAAGGAAAATGGTTTTTTTAGCTCTTGGTTGGGCAACTAATCAAGGAAAAGGAAAACTCTGAATTCAAATCAGTTTAACTCGGCTAAAAAATTTGGTTGCTTTGGTTTTATGGCATATCAACCATTGCAGGTTATTTAATGCCGAATCCGCTTTATACATATATATATATATATATATGAACTGGTTTGGTTTTATGTCATATCAACGATTGCGTGTTATTTAATCCTCTTTATACATATATATTCAACAGATATGATTTGGTTTGGTTTATGGCATATCAACCATTGTAGGTCATTTAATGCCAAACCCTCTTAATATATATATATATATATTCATATAGTGACAAAAATTATTTCGTGAGTCAGGAACTGACCTACTACAGTTTCATCTTAGGTACCCTGATGAGCCGCTTAGGCGAAACTCTAGTAGGTAAGTTCCTGACTTACGAAATAATTTTTGTAACTATTTTGCTCTACTTAGTATTGAGCACTTTTTTGCACTTGTAGCTTAGCAGCAATTTACGGTGGTTTCTTTCTTTTGACCAATCGATTGCTTATCTGTTGATTTTTTTTCAATTGGTGTGACAAGGTTGGCCTTTTCCTTTTTTTTTTTCCAGTATATATATATATCTTTCCCCTAGACAGTGATTTGTTGTATATTTTTATCTTCGAATTACTTGCAGTTTTTTTTCTCTTACTGTAAGTGCTATTATTCAATAAGTTATTAGATTTATATATATATATATATATATATATAGTAAATATATGATTTGGTCTGCGTGGGTTTTATGGCATATCAGCCTTTGTAGGTTGTTTAATGCTAAATCCTCTTCATACATATATATTAAATATATATGATTTGGTTAGGTTGGGTTTTATAGCATAACATCCCTTGTAGGTTATTTAATACCAAATCCTCTATATACGGGAGAGTTGTGACACATAGATTCTCTTGACTAATTTCGTTTTTTTTTTTTTATTCCAATGAAATAGTGAAAGTAGCTTTCCTATCGACACCTTGGCCAGCGGACTAGCTATTGTCCTCTAGCGACTGCTTATTCTCGATTTAATTCCACTCATTAATTAGCTGCCAAATAGAAAAACTCGGCTGAATGTATGGTGAACTAAGACCGGAGAAATGTCTCTTCCGATCAAGGTATGATTTGATTACACCGGAAAAAGCCTCCTCTTATCCCACACAACAAGCTGCGATTCTTTAGAAATCATTAATTGAGTCATCTACTTGCGTAAATTCTATTACTTATTTCATTATCCATTACTGAATGGTGTAAAAGAATATAATTGAAACTGAGATTAAACGTAATTACTTCCTATATCTTGGAAGCGAAAAGACATTTCCCAAAATTTGTCCAACTTCTGAAATCCAGTTATTTAGCTACCTCTGATCACTAGAGTAATGTAGTGGCAGCATCCCAGTAACAGTGACTCTGGTATCCAGCTGTGTGACAGACAACAAAAAGACAATCACGAGAAGTCACCAGGTAGGTGCGAGAAACAGTCACAAACAAGAGTTGGGGATTTTGTAAAAGGACTAGTCAGTGACTGTTAGAGGGGAAACCGCCCCCCATCACCATTGGGTATTTGTCAAACAATAGATATCTCTTTCAGTGACTTGAAAATAATACTTTTCGTCTTTTTGCTTGTGAGACTGATCCAGAGCGACGGCGAAATTAAGCGAGCGGAATGTTTCTGAGACCACGTGTCTGATTTTTTCTTTCCTAAAATAAACTTATCCTCACCCCGCTCTCTCTCTCTCTCTCTCTCTCTCTCTCTCTCTCTCTGTTAAGAACAGACTAAGATAAATAAATAAGAACAAACTAATATATATATATATATATATATATATATATGTATATGTTTACGTTAATTCTGTCAGATTTAACTCATTTCTTCCTACATATTCCATATATATATATATATAGTGTGGAGAGCGAGAGAAAGTGAAAAAGAGAAAGGGGGAAAGAGCGAGAGAGATAGAGAAGGAGCAGACTAAGATTGATCAATAGATAGATTCGTATGAACTGACTAAGATATATATCATCATCATATCGCGCTGGTAGCACAGATATCCCTGACGCTCTCTCGCAACTCCTCCCTATCGTTCATCGCCCTAGGTAGGTCTTCAGGACAACATCCCGTATCCTCACATAGCTGCTGAATGTATGTTCGTGCTGGTCTTCCTGCTTTTGCACGGCCATGTGTGGGGGTCCATAAGAGTACATCACGTATGAGTTCGTCCCTGCTTCTCCAGCTGTGTCCTGCATGTCTGGTTCGTCTAACTTGAATAGTTTTCGTGATAGGGGGCAGGTGGCCGTACAGTTAGTGTCTTGTGGGGTGTTGCCGCCAGGACTTGTTCAAGATTGCACGTAACATTCTTGTGTAATTGCCGTCTAGCTTCTTCTCCAGCCGTTTTGTTAGCGTCCATGTAGTGCAGCCATATAGCAGTATCGATGTGACCACTGCCTGGAAGAAACTGTGTTTCATTTTATCGGTTAGGTCTGATTTCCATATAATGGATAGACTATTGATAGCTGTCCATGCTTTCGTTAACCTCGTTTCGATGTCCTTTTCGGTTGATTCGACGCTGCTTCCTAGGTAAGTGAATTTGTCTACTAGTTTAAGAGGGGTTTCCTTCTAGAGTGGAGATGTCCCCCGTTTGATTATAGCACATATATTCCGTTTTGTGTGCATTAATATAGAGGCCTATACTAGCTGCTGCTCGTTCTAAACTATGCAGTAGTGTTTCGGCTTGGTCGGGTATATTTGCCAGTATCGCTATGTCATCGGCGGAGACGGCGTCGGTAATTGTTTTTGCGGGGTTCCTTCTGCTCCTTTTCTTCGTCAGCTCGAAGCCATTCTCACTGATTTTGTCAATCGATGTTCTAAGTACGTAGTCTAGACAAATGAAAAAGAGGTACGGAGAAGAAACAGATTCGAAACAGTACAAGAAAAAACGGAAAAAAGTACACCAAACGACGAATATGAAAATTTCGTCAATGCGCACCTCGAGGCAGCAGCGAAATGCATTCCAACAAAACTCAAAACTAAATATAGAGTCCCATGGGAAACTTTAGCGGTGAGAGAAAAACGTGCACTAGTGAAAACAGCCTCCAAAAACTATCGAAAAAAAACAACAAACACAAATGCCTTAAAACTAAAAACGGCACAATATCAATTAGCAGGCATATATATAAAGGAACAGACAGAATACATTCAAAATCAGATAGATAAGATTAGAGACTCGGTGGAAGATAGACAATCTAGGATAACCTGGCAAACAATAAACGAAGTGAGTAGAAGAAAGAACACAGCCAAAGCAAAACTGAAAGCAGCAAACCAACAAGAAAGAATAAAACTGTGGAAACAGCACTTCGAAAACCTACTAGGAAACCCACCGAAAATAACACATGAACCAATCACCAGAATAATTAGCAAACAATTAGACATTAAACTAGGACCGTTCACACAAGAAGAAAAATTAAAAATAGGAAAGCTGCAGGGCTGGACGAAATTCCCCCAGAAGTATGGAAGACCAGACAATTCGACGACATACTGCTCCGACACTGCAACGCAGTATACAATCAAAATCCGATAGATAGATGGATGAAGGGATGCATACTCCCCTTCCCTAAAAAGGGGGACCTCGGATTAGCCAAAAACTACCGAGGCATAACACTTACATCCATAGCAGCCAAAATATACAATGCCCTACTACGAAACCGCATAGAACCCAAAATCGACAACATACTTGGAAAAAACCAAAATGGCTTCCGAAGAAATAGATCCACGACCTCACAAATATTAACCATCCGTAGAATCCTTGAAGGTGTACGGGCAAAAAACCTACAAGCGACATTAATATTTGTTGACTTTACCAATGCTTTCGATTCCATTCACAGAGGAAAGATGGAACAAATCCTACAAGCGTACGGCATACCTAAAGAAACCGTAGCGGCAATAACGATTCTCTATAGAAACACCAAAGTAAAAGTACGATCACCAGATGGAGACACAGAATACTTCGACATTGTAGCAGGAGTACTACAAGGGAAGATATATATATGTATATATATATATATAATGCCATGGAAGTTTTTCTGCGACCTTTGGTTTCATGAAGTTTTACAAACAACAATCGTCGGGCAGATATATTCATTTATTATTATTATATATTAGTTCTATCTCAGATATTAAGCATTGTCCAAATTATATCGCACTTGTTTCACCACAAACTCACAAAGTGAATTAGTGACAACCAACTCTGCTGCAATATATATATATATATTGAGAAAGAAAGAAAGAAAGAAAGAAAGAAAATGAAAATACTAAGATTGTTTAATAGATAAACAGATTGAGATAGATAGATAGATAGATAGATAGTCCACGTGAGTTTTCCGCAGAGAAAACCGATTATTATTATTCCAGTTGTTTTCACAGCATCTGCGTTCAGAAGGGAAAGGAAGATGAGCCTTTTTTTTTCCGACCCAAGAAGCGTTCCATGTGGCCTTTGTGATTTCGCGAACATTTTAAACAGCTGAACTTCAATCCACAACCATCGAGTCTTTAATAACTACTCATTGCAACATGTGCGTCAAAAAGAGTCGGAAAGATGAATGAAAATGAGAGGGAAAGTAAGAGGTTGTTAAAAAAAGAAAAGAGATCAATTTCCTGTATTACAATCTACGGGGACATTCACACGTGCACACACACACACACACACACACACACACACACACAATGTGTGTGCGTATTTTATATATGGATTTACCCAACCCCTCCGCACGAGCAGGTGTGACACAAGGTCGACATTTGAGCTGAGTTTTAACCCGTTTGAATTCAGTCTTCCTTCTTCTAGACCGGTTGCTTTACCTAGGTTAAAGAACCCAATCTGCCCTACTATTTACCTATGGCTCGAGTGAGAATAGTTGGATTCATGCCTTTCTCAGCTGTATTAACGATAATCATTACCCTGTATGTATGTATGTGTGTGTATGTGTGTGTATAGTATCAACCATATGTATGTATGTCAGTATGTATGTACATATGTATGTATGTATGTATGTGTATGTGTGTGTGTATAGTATCAACCATATGTATGTATGCCAGTATGTATTTATATATGTATGTATATGTATGTGTGTGTATAGTATCAACCATATGTACGTATGGGTATGTGTGTATGTGTGTGTATAATATCAACCATATGTACGTATGTGTGTAAGTATCTATGTATGTATATATGTGTATGTGTATGTATGTATAGTATCAACCATATGTATGTATGTATGTATGTGTGTGTGTGTGTGTTTAGCATCAATCATATGTATGTATGTATGTATGTACGTATGAATATATGAGTATACTATCGACCATGTATGTGTGTGAATATATATATATATATATATATGCTCCCCCATGAGGGTTGAGCACTCTGGTGAAGGAATTGTCGGCCGCCGCTAGCGTAATGCAAAGCTCTTTGAAAGAATTGAGCACTCTGGTAGCCGATAGGGTATTAAAAAAATGTAAACAAAGGCTGCTGCTGCTGTTTCTAAAAATAAAACGTGGTCCGCTTGGTGGACGAGTGGTCTGAAACACAGTCTAACGTAAAGTTGGACGGGTTTCGATCCCAGCTTCGAGCGTCCTGCGTGTCTAGCCACACTGAAGAGTTCTGATAGATCGAAACAGTTTGTCTGTGGATGACAATATATATATATATATAGTATCAACCATAAATAAATACACCCCAAAAAATTTATAAATTGTTTTTTTGATAAAAATTTCAACGTCTGTAATCAAAAATAAAATGACAGTGATATAAGAGATTTACTCATTTTTGGAGAGTTTCGCTGTCATGTTTTTAGTTATCAAGTTTTAATATGGTGAAGATTGGTAATAAATAATAGCTAATAATACCCGTTATGATTATTATAATTGTCTACTAGAAATTTAAAAAAATTCGTATGTTTTAATTTGAAAGAAAAGGTTAAAAGATGTATCTATATATGGGTGATACTGCATATACAAACGTGTGTGTGTGTATGTGTGTGTGTGTGCTTTTTATCCAAAATGGATACCTGTTCTTTTGCTAAGATGAGACTGTAGTAACTGTGCACCCTACTGAGGATGAAATGACGTTCTTCAGAACTTCTGCATTGGATCAAAATGTAATTTCTGTAGATGTCGAAATTTAATTGGATATATTGTTAAATATGAAAACAATTAAAAATTCAATTTAAAAATTTAGATATTCAGATAGACAGATAAATAAGGAACAGAGTAAGATAGATAGATAGATATGACGAGACTAAGCTAGATAGATAGATAAGAACAGACTGAGATAGATAGATAGATAGATAGATAGCTAACCGAGATAGATAGATAGATATGAACAGACTGAGATAGATAGATAGATAGATAGATATGAACAGACGGAGATAGATAGATCGATCGATAGATACGAATAGACTAAGATATATAGATAAACTTCATTCCAGAATTAACGTGTCTTAAATAACAACCCAATGTAGGCATAAGAGTGTGATGGAGATAAAGGTGAATGCAAATCTTTATATATATCGATACAACCGTGTAAAAAAAGAAAAAAAACACCAAAGATTTTCCCGCCAGAAAAAGCCACCAAGATGTCTGACAGTTTTTTGCTCCCACCGGCTATATATATATATATATATATATATATATATATATATATATATATATATATATATATAATTTAATCAATTTATAAATTATATTTTCTCAAGGAAGCGGTAACGGAAAATAACAGTGCCGATCCAGATGAACTTTTGAGAAAAAAAAAAAACAAAGAAAAAAAAGAAGAAAAAATGTCGACTGGGTGGAGTAGAAAACCAAGAGGCAGAATTGCATTTCAGACACACACCAGCGTAGACATCAGACACACACCCACACATGCATACACATACACACTCACACACACACACATACACACACGCATATATATATATATATATATATATATATAGAGAGAGAGAGTGTGTGTGTGTCTGTGCATGTCTAGTCAGCAGATTCTCTTTTAGACATGTTTCATTGAATATTAAATGACATCCCAGGATATTTATTCGGTTAATTTCTGTTGCGATTTTTCTAGCTGCTGACGATAAAAGGCTAAAATTGCTGATGAAGACTATAAAAACTGCCTGAAACTTATTTTAATCATCAGCATCATCAACATCATCATCAATTCGCGATGACTGCACAGATTTACGCTCTCTCTCTCTCTCTCTCTCTCTCTCTCTCTCTCTCTCTCTCTCTCTCTCTCTCTCTCTCCCCATCCGTTTCTATTATCCACTGGTCCCAGTAGGTTTCCCAGACTAAATCCTGTGTCTGCACAGAGCTGATGTTAATAAGTTCTTGTTGGTCGACTAACACGTAAGAATTCATCTTTGTTTCTCCAACAGTATTCTGCATATCTTGTCCATTTAATTTGGATGTTATTTGAGATAGGAGGTTAGTGGCCGTACAGCTGCTGGTTTTAGATTGTTCATTTTTGAAATATTTTAATAGAGAGATCTAAACAGATTAAGATAGATAGATAGATAGATAGATAAAAATGAACATACGAAGATAGATAGATAGATAGAAAAAGTAGACTGAAATGAGATAGATAGATAGATAGATAACCACCTGTTTTGTTGTTTTTGCTTTTTTTTACTCCTTAAGAAAACTAGCAACTTCTCTTCCACTTGCAGGACGCTACACAAGGTCATGTTTAAATGGAGTACAGCTGGTTGGAATTCAGAGATTCCCAACCCATAGACTGGTTGACTTACCAAGGCTAAATAACCCATTCTACTCAACTATTTACCCATAGCTGGGGGGAGTGCAGTTAGATCGATTTCTTTTTCTGAAGCCAATTCCATTTCTAACGACGATGACCGTTACCCAATGGTACTATTTACCAACCCCTCCGCTCGGGCTGGATATGACACAAGGTCAATTTTTAAGCGGAGTTTAACAGGTTTTGAATTCAGAGTTTTCCTTCTCCTAGACTAGTTGCCTCACCAAGGCTGAAGAACCTAGTCCGTCCTACTATTTACCCATAGCTGGAGGGAGAATAAGGGGGTTCATACCTTTCCCAAGGGTATTTGCCCGAAAGTGAACGTAATAGCGCGACTGGAGTACGAACTCGCGTACTACGATTCCGCAGTTCTTCGCTTTAACCATTACACCACGAGGACACCGTTACCCAATGGTAAGTTGTAATTTACTAAGCGTTTCACTTGAATGTGGCACAAGGCCATATTAACGAGGCATCCAATGAGATTCGAACTCACTCGTGGAGGTTTGCAAGTCTAGATGGCAAATCAGCCGAGGAACTCTTACCCCGAGATAAGAATGCTATAATTCGAAACCGAATAATACAAAAATTCCAAGCCGAAGATTGCCCTGTGGACTGGGGCTGTAGAATACTCCAACTGCATCTCTGCAGAGGAGATAGACTCCCCCAATGAGTGTTCTGGATGTGACCCTAAACAATCTGATTAAGTGGTTCGAGTAACGCAGGAGCTTTGGAGAATGCAAAGCACCCCTTCATTGCCATCGCTCCAAGGTTCACTCTGCCCCGGAGTAGTAGCTCTTGATTGGGTCCTATCAATGGGTCAAATAGTACTAAACTGTGTACTTATGCTAAACTAAATTGTTTGAAATAGAACTGTTTTGAAATTTAACTGTGTAAACAAAAAAAACTATATTTATACTAAACTGAATTATTTTAGATTGAACTGTTTATTGGTCTAAAAATGGATTTTTCAATAAATAACCTACAATAGTTGAAGTGCCATAAAACCAAACCAAACTGTCCTTATTGAGAGAAATAGGGTTGTACCATAGAATATGATGAATTGAAACCATCTAATCATGTGTAAACAAATGAGTTATTGCTTGTCTAAAATATTATCTACAAAGCAATCTGAGTATTAATTTTATTGCGGACTTTTTTCCTCATCTTGGTAGGTTTTTTTTGTTTTGTTTTGTTTTTCTCACTACATTTCGGCCAAGTTTCACCTCTGGTCGTCTTCAGGTGATTAACCGCGACTTCGGATAGGAATGCTGAGTCTTGTAACCGTGTCGCCAGTAATTACAGCCTGCCATAGTTGTTGTCTATCACACCACGTTTTGACCAAGTAACCCTCTGGCCGGCTTGGGTAGGAATTGAAACCGCTATCTTCTGATAATGCTCACCTGGAACCGTAGAGACTCAACGCCTCTATCCGCTGCGCCATAAAGACAATTTCGTCGAGAAATCTTAGGTTTAACATATATAGAACCAGAATTTGGCAGTAAATAACTTATAAAGGATGATTAACCATAAAATCCAACCAACCAACCAACCAACCAAGGCGAAGATAGATATGTTTGTATGTGTGTGCATATATGTGCGTGCATGTGTGTGTGTTTATACACTCTTGTGAGTGGGTATATATAATCTCTGACTGATTGATTTTAATTGCATGGCAACCTGTCTCGGATTATTTTATGCCTAGAGCAGAAGAAAACGCGTTCACTCACTGTTAATTTTTAATTTTTTTGTTTAGTTGTTTCTTATGAGGTTTTTGCACAGTTTTATGGTTTCAAGTATTCCTATCTAACACTAATGATTATATGGTTTCAAGTCGTTACTCTTGTCTAATAATAATCATTTGTTTGCACACGGTCCTATTAATTACGAATAATTCAGATCTATATGACGAATCACTAACAATTCAATAAAACCTCAGTAATTTGTTTACACACAGTTAAATGTAAAAACAGTTCTATTTCAAACAGTTCAGTTTAGTTTAAGATCAGTGTTTAAATATCAAAACAGTTCTTTTTGATCCATAGATAGTAGACAGTGTTTTGTTTACACACAGTTAAATGTAAAAACAGTTCTATTTCAAACAATTCGGTTTAGTATAAGATCAGTGTTTAAATATCAAAACAGTTCTTTTTTATCCGTAGATAGAACCCTTGTGGGATGGACTACAGCAAATGAGAAATAGAGGCGGTTGACAGGGAAACATTGAACTATATAATATCTTCCAGGTCAAGTCATAATCTCTTAAGTGAGTCAAGAATCTGGAACAGAAGAAAGGGAATTACGAAAGAAAACTGTACGTTTTCCTGCAGCCAATGTGAAAAAATTTGCTGGTCTCGTAGGGAATAGCTGGCCATTGGTAGACGTGAGATAGGCCTTGCATTCCTGGATGACGGCGATAGTGTTCCGTGTGTGTAAGAGACAGAGAGACAGAGAGAGACGGAAGCAGAGAGACAGATGATGATGATGATGGTGGTGGTAGTGACGTTAGTAATGGCGCGTTCGAAAAAGGGTGTGAGAGAGAGGAGAGAGATTGAGAAAAATAGAGACAGATAGAATCATTTCCGAAATCGTTGTTCCCGAAGACAAGACCTGATAATGAGAATGCTGATAGTGTATGTATGTGTGTGTGTGTGTGTGTGTGAGAGAGAAAGAGAGAGAGAGAGAGAGAGAGAGAGATGGAAGGAAGGAAGAGAAAGGGAGATAGACATTGAATTCCTTCCTAAATCGTTGTTCAGGGAAGACAAACCTTAGTAATGAGGTTGCTATGAGAGAGAGAGAGAGAGAGAGAGAGAGAGAGAGAGAGAGCGTGTGTGTGTGTGTGTGAGAGAGAGAGAGAGGAATAAAAAGACAAAGAGAAGCCTCGATAATCAGGTTGATGATTGTGTGTGTAAGGGTAATAGAGATAGATAGGGGGGGAGAGAGAAAAAGAAAGAGAAAGTGAAAACGAGAAAGAAAGAGAGGGAAGATTTTTTTCAGGAATCTGACAATATTTGGCGCGATGCAAAAAAAAAAGTTTTTTTTTTTGTGGTTGTTGCTGATGCTTGTTTGTTTTTTAGATTTCTTAAATATTGGTATTTACCCAAGATATTCTTTATTTATTTCCTTTTTTTCTTTTCTTTTTTGCATCAGCCTAAAAAGTAGAAATATTGTGTGTTTACTTATATAATCCCCATGTTATCACATGGCTTAGAGAGTCACCTTTAATCTTCACCGCCGGTCCAAAACAGGCAAAAACCAGAACTTACTGTTGCATATATATAAAACAAAACAGGTGCGCTTGGCGTAACGGTTATTATTGTTGGCGAAAAAATAGGAGACCGAGTTCAAACCTGGACGAGGCTGTTTACGTGTCATTCAGTGCTAATACCATTGGGAAAAGCATTAATCTATCTGTTCTCCATCAAGCTATAGATAAATAGTAGGGCATTCTGGTTTTGTTAATAATTGGAACACTTTGCAAATGCTATCTATCTTGTGCATTCGATAATAAATTTGTTCCTGGCCCCAGGTACCATACAAACCAGAACAGCCAGTCACGTGTACCTAGGAAAAATTTTACCTTAAAAAATCCGAATTGACTTAAGAGATACCATGAAGGGGAAGTACTAAACATGTCAATCATGAAAAGATATACTTAACGAGCTCTACCTGGAATGCAATTCGCTTCTATTGTGAATTTGATTTTCACTGGATAGCGTTGTTTATGTAATATAATGGATTTCGTTTTATATATCTGTCCTTTGGGTTTAGTTAGGCTGAGAACCTTTCGGCTCAGTGCATGGGTTAGTTAGGAACAAACTTGAGCGCAGATGTTGACGCGCGCGCAGGGAGGATGTGTCGTTCACAGATGTCAAAATAAAAATCCCAGATAGAAAGGTTGACTAGTGGATATGAATGACGTCATGCACCGGAAGTGCGCTCGGAGGATTTGGGTGATTTTGAAAAAGTCAGTTAGTTGGGAACTAGACTCCGAACGGGAAGGGTCGACTTTCGGGGCTCGCTGAGGCCAGACGAATTTGTGCGCTACGGGCGCCGCACACGATTTAGGGCAGATGGAAAAGCCAGCATAGAAAGATTGTGCCTCTCTCCTCATGTCGAAAAACCTTTAAACTCAAAGGTAATAAAAGGTTTCGTACCTGAACTAAGAAGTCGTTAGTGTTTTTTACGTTTGGGGATTCCTATGTTCTATATATATATATGTTATGAACATTCAATGTACGTTTCACGTATTCATCATGGCTATGGTACATTTAAAACATAGTATAATATGTTGTCATATCAGGAGATATTACTACATTTAGTAAATTAGTACATTTAGTACATTACTATATCGTCTCAAGACACTCATAATTGCATACTAAGTCTTCCCATTCACCGAAACGGTTAATGTAAGGAGAAATGGTAAATGCGACCCGAGTTCAAAACCTGGACGAGGCAGCTTGCGTTTCACTACTCGAAAATGCAGTTGGGAATGGCAGGAATCTAACAGTACTACACCCAGTTACGGATAAATAGTAGGGCAGACTGGTTTCTTTTGCTTTGGTACGGCATTCAATCAAAGAGAAGGAAAATTCTGAATAAATAGAATCTACTAGAAACGACCACAGAGGGGAAAATAAATATTTCAGGATATTCCGGTTCTAAAATGGCCGATATTGACCTCTTTTTTTCATCTATAAAAAGATTGACCTCTTTTTTTAATCTATAAAAAGATTTTTTGGAGGTGCTCGTGGTGTAATGGTTATCGTCGTAGGTTCGTATTCTAATCCTGCTATTTACCCCCCCCCCCCGAAAAAACTATGAGCCCCCTTATCTCCCCAGCTGTGTTAAATAGCATTAGAAGGTGCCCATGGTGTAATGGTTATCGTCGTAGGAAATGGACACGGCAACACGAGTTCAAGTCCTGGACGAGACTGACTGCATTTCACAGAGCACTAATACCCTTGGGAAAGGTATGAATCCAATTATTCTCCCTCTAGGTATGGATAAATAGTAGGACAGGCTTGGTTCTTCAGCCTTGGTGAGGAAACTAGCATAGGAGAAGGAAAACTCTAAATTCAAACTTGTTATACTCCGCTTAAAAATTGATCTTGTGTCCTATCCTGCCCGAGCGGAGGGGTTGGTAAATATGGTTAAAATCAATTAATCAGTCAAACCTAACAGGTAGTAGCAACATCGAGATTAACGAGTTCTAACTCCAGTCGCGCTATTACGTTCACTTCCGGACAAATACCACTGGGAAAGGCATGAAACCAATTTTTAATAGCAGTTGTGAGTGAAATGGTATCACAACCGTTCTTTTAAAAGGATAAATATGGCATTATTAACTCAGAAGTGTTGATATGGAGATGCCCGTGGTGTAATGGTTATCGTCATAGGAAATTGACACGGCGACACGAATTCAAAATCCTGGACGAGGCTGATTGCATTTCACATTGCACTAATACCCTCGGGAAATATATGAATCCAATTATTCTCCCTCTAGCTATGGGCAAATAGTAGGGAAGACTAGGTTCTTCAGCCTTGGTGAGGCAACTAGTCTAGGAGAAGGAAAACTCTGAATTCAAACCTGTTAAACTCCGCTTAGCAATTGACCTTGTGTCATATCCTGCCCGAGCGGAGGGGTTGGGTAAATATGATAAAAAGATTCTTCAAAAGATTTATTTATTCAACAATAAGTATTTAGCTAACCCCTCTGTTGTATAGCCAAAATGTGGTTATATAAAATATACGGATATGTGAAATGTTCATATGCATAAGAATCCCGAAACACTGACGACTTTCTTTAGTTCAGGTACGAAACGTTTATTGACTTCTTGAGTTTAGTCTTTTGACACGAGGAGAGAGAGAGACACAATTTTTTTACTAAGCTGACTGTTCCATCTAACCCAACAAACGTGCGGCGTATCCCGTAGCCCCACTGGACTGGGCTCCCCCAGGGTCAAATATCAACTAGCCTTCCCCAAGTTCAAAAATCAACTAGCCTCCCCCTGGTTCAAATAACAACTAGCCTCCCCCAGGTTCAAATATCAACTAGCCTCCCCCAGGTTCAAATATCAACTAGCCTCCTCCAGGTTCAAAAATTAACTAGCCTCGCCGAGAGACAAATTTCAACTGTTTTTTTCAAAAATCTCCAAAATTCTCAGCCCATCGCTTCCGGGCATGACGTCATTCACACCCAAGTCGTATTTCCTATCTGGGGTTTTTATTATGACATTTGGGATTGTCACATCCTCCGTGCGCGAGCGTGAACACCTGAACTCAATGTGTGCACCTACACGTGCACAAAGCCGAACAGTTCTAAGCCTAACCACACCGAATGATAAGATATACCCAACGAAAAATGATAATATAAAAAAATCCTTCCGCAATTATATAACACCTCCACCATAAACAAGATGCGAAACAAAGTTATTTTTAGCGAAGTTTAACACCTTTGAATTCAGACTTTTCCTTCTCTAAGACTGGTTGCCATACTAAGGTGAAAGATCTTAATCTGTCTTAATATTTACCCAAAACTGGAAGAAGGATAATTGTATGCATTCCTTTCCCAAGGGATTTAGGCCGATTTCGAAACGACCACAATCTTAGTCTGTCTTAATACTTACCCAAAACTGGAAGAAGGATAATTGTATGCATTCCTTTCCCAAGGGATTTAGGCCGATTTCGAAACGACCACAATCTTAGTCTGTCTTAATATTTACCCAAAACTGGAAGAAGGATAATTGTATGCATTCCTTTCCCAAGGGATTTAGGCCGATTTCGAAACGACTACAATCTTCCAAATAGCGATAGATTAAATACATCTTTCGTAGGTTTTACAGATTTATTCAGTATCTAAGTCAAAAATTTTCGGTTAATTTCTTTCGAGTGAAAATCTAACATTTTTTCCTTCAAGATTGCATTTGATTTCAACATCGCTTAATTATTTTGAATTGAATAAAAAAATTGTTTGCATAAATATGCTGATAGTACCATTTCACTCTTTGTTTGTTGATGAAAATTTCAGTTGCAGCCGCATACATTTTTAATGTATAAATATATGTAATATAATGGCTGAGGGATTTCGTTTTGTGCCTTTGGGTTTAGTTAGGCTGAGAACCTTTCGGCTCAGTGCATGAGTTACTTAGGTGCAACATTAACGCAGGTGTTCGCGCGCGTGCGCTGGCGGAACGGACGTGTTACTCAGAGATGTCACAATAGCCCAGATGGGAAACGGGGAGACAGAGTGCAGGTGACGTCACGCACCGGAAGCGCGCGGAGGATTTTGGGAATTTTGAAGAAAGTTAGTAGAGTTGAGTCCTGCCTCGGGAGAAGACGGTTGACTTTCGCTTGCTCGTGGAGGCCTTGGGCAGGTGTCGCACGAGATGGTGGGGTGCAGATGAAAAAGCCAGAATAGAAAGAATGTGTATCCCTCTCCTTATGGCGAAGAACCTTTAAAGTCAAAGGTAATAAAAAGTTTCGTACCTGAACTAAGAAGTCGTAAGTTTTTTTCATGTTTCCTATGTTCTATGTATATATGTAATGAACAGTCTATGTACATTTCACGGAGCCATATCATGGCTATATAAGATATTCTTTCTCTCTTACATAGTGACACACTCACACACTGATCTTTTACACACATAAGATATATCCATTTAGATTATGGCTAAACAAAACTACTACATTTCATGCGTGAATTTTTACTTTCTCGCTTAAAATATTCACATTATGACTAACATTATCTTTTCTTATCTTATCTTTTTCAACAAACTTTTAAAGAAATAAAATTTATTTATTCGTAGATCGATGTTTTTATTCAATCATTTACACTATTATCAGTTATACATATAGTCATACACAGACAGACTGTTTCGTTGTATCACAACACTTCAGTGTGGCAAGACGCGCAGGACGCTTTAATCTGGGATCGAAACCCGCCTAACTTAACGATAGACTTGGTATCTTACTGCTCAGCCATTTCAGCAACTTATGTCAGTTCGGGAATTAGGGTTTAATTAGGTTTCGTTTGTTAACATTTTTGCGCTATCGGGTACCAGAGTGCTCAATTCGTTAATATAGCTTTGCATTACGTTGGTGGCAACCGTTAATTCATTTTCCAGAGTACTCAACTCCCGGAAGGGGAGCGTATACATTGTCACCCACAGGCAGATATATATTCACACATACGCACATATGTGTGCGTGTGTGCGAGGCTCACTAAATGCCTTCGCTTATGTAAAGATAAATAATTATTTCCAATAACGAGAATCGTGGGAATGGGCGTGCCTTTTTATACACGTGTCTTTTTTGACGTAACAAGCCCCCAGGTTCGAGCGGGAAGCCATTTACATTGAAGACGACAAAGTTAGTCGCAAGGAGAGAACACTGACTCCCACTCGAGTTCTTCCGTTGATGACGTTCGCATCATTTCTACAGACTGCACCCTCTACAAGAGAAGGTCTTCCCGCCAAAACTGGAAACGCCTTAATTACTCATAGAGCCATTCCCATAGACCATCACTATTCTGTTCAATACATAACTTAAAAGACAGTGACCTTGTGTCAAATTAAGTTAACTTTTGTACATATATTTAAAAAGCTGAGTATTTCTATCACAGAATATCATTAGTTTTGAAGCCTATATTAAAAAGTAAGAATGACTGATTCATTTTAACGTCATGTTAACCCTTGTAGAGTGTTCGCCAATGGCCCGGAAGACTGAGGTTCAATCCCAGGTTGTGGTACCAACGACTCAAAAAATGGTACTTGATACCTCCTTGCTTAATACTCAGCATTATAAGATAGGCATCAAGGATAAAATGGAGCGATCCAGGAAAGGCGTAGCACCCTCCCCTACACCTCGGTGTTGTAGCAATAGAAAAGGGAGCCTTCGGGTCATCCTCTACTACGGTCGGCCAACTTCACAACTTACGTTCGAAGATCTAGTACATTGTATATTTATATTTAAATTTTTGTCATGATACTTCTAAAGATATTTTTGCACATCTATGAAATCAAGTATTCCTATCAAATACAAATAATTTGCACAATGTTATACGGTTTCAATAATTTATTCTAATGTAACAATGGTTATTTGTTTTCACACAGTTATATGGTTTTAAGTAATTAACAATAATCCTTAGAAAACAATTATAGCTTCAAGTAACTATTCTTAATATAAATAGTTTACAGTTGTATGGTATAAAGTATTCCTATCAAATACGAGCAATTTTTTTACAGATCTATAAGACCCACAGATGGTACTCCAACAGGTGCTACCACTCCAGGATCGAGAGAAACAGGGAGTAATGTGAATAAAGGGATACTTTAAATTCTCCGACTAGTCCTGGAGGCAATACCCCACAAAGCACCAACTATACGGCCACCTAACTCCCATCACGAAAACTATCCAAGTTAGACGAACCAGACATGCAGGACACTGCTGGAGAAGCAGGGACGAGCTCATAAGCGATGTACTCCTATGGATCCCAACGTATGGCCAAGCAAAAGTAGGACGACCAGCTCGAACCTACATACAGCAGCTCTGTGAGGATACGGGGCGTAGTCCTGAGGACCTGTCAGAAGCAATGAACGATAGGGAGAAGTGGCGAGAGAGGGTCAGGGATATCCGTGCTAGCGGCACGACATGATGATGATGATGATGATGATAATTAAATTCTCCTAATCTCTAGAAGTTGAGCCTCACCATCGGTTGCCGTTTAGTGTCATACCAAGGACACCTGTTTGTTTTAGATCTGGGGGTCTTACCCCTCAGCTGGGGATACAGACAGCATAGTCTTAGCCTCGCCAACAAGGAAAATGTTGATGGAAGTTAAAACAAACGAGTGTAGAGACGCTTGAGGAGTGATTTGAATCTTCACTGTAGTCTAAATGTTAGATTAATGGCACATCAACCCCCGTAGGTAATTTAAAGCCAAAGTCATCCTTATAGAAGAACAATAGAGGTAGTATTTAAACCCTGGGATATAAGGGGGTTCAATCCTTTCCAAAAGTATTAGTCAGAGAGTGAACGTAATAACACGACTGAAGTACCAACTTCTTCGATACTTAGTTCGGCGTGTCAGCAACTCCACAACGGACAATATCCAGTGGATAGACAGGAACAAACTAACATAGATAGATAGATCGATTGATTGATTGATTTGTTTTGTTTTATTTGTTTAATGGCAGGGGGTAATTTATTGCCAAAGCCATCCTTGTAGTAGAGTAGTAGTGATACTATCTAATCTATAGCTGGTGGGATAAAAGGGGGCCATGCCCTTCCCATGTGTATTAGAGCGAAATTGAACGTAATAGCGCAACTGGGGGGTGCTCGTGGTATAATGGTTATCGTCGTAGGAAATGGACACAGCGACACGAGTTCAAATCCTGGACCAGACTGACTGAATTTCACATAGCACTGATACCCTTGGGAAAGGTATGAATCCAATTATTCTCCCTCCAGCTATGGGTAAATAGTAGGGCAGACTTGATTATTCAGCCTTGGTGAGGCAAGTAGTCAAAGAGAAGGAAAACTCTGAATTCAAACCTGTTAAACTCCGCTTAAAAACTGACCTTGTGTCATATCTTGCCCGAGCGGAGGGGTTGGGTAAATACGGTAATAGCGCAACAGGAGTTCGAACTCACTCACTACGATGTCACAGTTCAGCACATTAGCCCCTACTCCACGGGTACTCTCTCTGTCTCTGTCTCTATCTGTCTGTCTGTCTGTCTGTCTCTCTCTCTCTCTGAACATTGGCGCTAAATGCTAGATAAGCGTAGAAATATATCTACTTGAAATCTGTCTTTCCATTCACTGTAAGTTGTCATAGCAGATGAACGCACCCAATTGAGTGGATTTTTTATTCGGTCAAATAAAATGGTTGCAAGAAAGAAAAAAAATTTTTTGGTTTGTGTGTCACTTTTTTTATGCCAAAAATATTTCGAGTTTCAAATTTCAGAAAATGGTGACGAAAGATTTGGAAGAAATTCTCGTAGGAAATGACGTCAGTTGGATGAAAGGGAAAATATCTGAAGTTGAAAATTTTAAGATATCTTTTTTTAGATTTATTCACCTAAAGACCGCTTCACAACCTAATTTTAGAATTTTAAGGTCACATCCTTCAGAAAATGTTCTGCCCCGGCTACTGGTAAATAATTGGGAAGACTGGGCTCTTTATTATTCATCTTTACTCTGATTAAAAATGTCACATTATCGAATTTTAAAGTCACATCCTTTATAGAATGTTTTGCTCCGGCTACTGACAAATAATTGGGAAGACTGGGCTCTTGTGTAATTTTACTTTACGCAGATTAAGAATGTCATATTATAGAATTTTAAAGTCACATCCTTTATAGAATTTAAAATTCATCTTGTTTATAGAATTGTAGAGTCACATTATTTATAGAATTTATAGTCACATCCATTACATAAAATTGAAGTCACATCTTTTACATTATTTTAAAGTCACATTACAAACAAAATTTTCATGTCATATCTACTATAGAATTTTAAAGTCACGTTAATCACAGAATTTTAACATCAATATTTCCCTCAGCGATTAGAGGCTAACTTTATTGCTGGAGTTTTGCAAAGAGATACATTACCTCCGTATATGTTTATAATCTGCCTAGACTACGTACTTTGAACGTCGATAGATTTAATAAAAGAAAATGGCTTTACACACACAAAAAAAGCAAGAAGCAGACGATATTCTACAGAAACTATAACAGATGCAGTCTATGCAGATGATCTAGCACTTCTTATAAATACAGCTGCCCTAACCTATTAAAGATCGAAGAGCAAACACCAAAACGCATTGGCCTACATGTGAATGCAAATAAAATTGAGTATATGTGTTTTAAACGAGAAGTAGCCATCTCTACTTGATGCGATAGGCCTCTAAAATTAGTACCAATTCACATACCACGGCAGAAAAAATTTCGTCTATTCAAAAGGGGTGACCACATACTCTTAGCAAAAATGTGGACTGCTATCGGTAGGTTATCAATTACAGAGAAATATTATCTATCTGATATAATAAAACGAGATTTTTCATAGCAATGACTGAGTCAAAACTACAGCATAGATGCACCATATGGACGATAACAAAACGCATGGTGGAAAAAGGAAGATGCGAAGTAAACAAGAATGCTACGTGTTGTTTTGAACAAATCCTAGAAGCAACAGCCTACAAAACAGTTGTTGTACGGCCACTTACGTCCCATCTCAAAAACCATCCACGTAAGACGAGCAAGACATGTGGGATACTGTTGGAGAAGCAAAAACGAACTCATAAGTGACGTTCCTCCATGGACTCCTACACATGGACACACCAGAGTTGGCCAACCAACAAGAACTTAATAACATCAGCTCTGTGCGGACACTGGATGTAGTTTAGAGGACCTGCCGGGAGCAACGAATGATAGAGATTAAAGGAGGGAGAGAGGGAGAGTCAGGGAAATCCGTGCTATAAGCACGATTTGATGATAATAATGGCAGTGAAAGTCACGTCATTATAGAATTCTAAACTTCCATTATTAAATGAATTTTAAAATCATGTCTCGATCATAGAATTTTAATGTCACATTCTTTATGGAATTGTAAGATCACATCCTTTATAGAATTTAAAGTCACATTCTTCACAAAATGTTGTAATCTCATTTTTCATAGATGTTTAAAGGCATATCCTATCCATAGAATCTCTCTTGTTGTTATGGTGATATACCCCACGACGTCCCTGCATGAACCCTCCCCGACATTATAAATAGTGACTGACTCCATGAACGAGTCAAGCTAGTCTAGTCAGTTACCAATAACCGTTACTGTCAGTATTTCCATAAATATATACTGCTGTAAACCTTACATCTCCTTGTGCAATTCATTTCTGGCCCTTCAAGACCACAATAATAATAATAATAATAATAATAATAATAATAATAACTCAGTTTCCGGTAAAATTCCTGGATTATTCACGTATGGACCGATCAGAATGTAGTATCTGTGCACTTTAGCTAGGATAAAAATTCTACTACAAAACACTTCTATCTCGAATCAGGACATATCACACTAGATCTTAATCGAACAATATATATATATATATATATTGGCAGCATTTCTTCAATTAATGCATATTTCGTTAAAGATACTCTTACATAGTAGTAATGCAAAAACAAAAGTTGCTTCCCTTTTGTAATAGATCCTCCCCTGATGATGGCCCAAAGTCGGGCAGAAAGTACTAGGGATATATACAATTATGGAAAATACTTCAATCAATTCCCTCCGAATACTATAAAAGCAATACGCCAATACGAACGGATCAACAAGAAAATATGTAGCCAGAAAATGTCTATTATGTTCAATGAAATTTGTATATATATATATATATATATATATATCTTAGTAGCGACAACTAAGTTTAATAATTAACAAATGTGTATCGAACATTATAAACAATACAAGAAATACATAGACTGTCCCAATTGCTTGGGAAGGAAACTAATAAATTTAACACAAAATTCCAGTCAGATGAAAACTCCGGAGAGAGACTCCTACCACTTATTTATCAACCAAAACAATAGTAGTACTGATACTCCAGGTTTCTTAAAACTCAAAAAAGTTTTTTCTATTTCTTTCTTTCTTTCTTTCTTTCTTTCTTCTTCGTCTTCTTTCGTACAACCCTTGTGAATAATGGGATTTGTATTAACGTAACACGGAATGAACATCCTTGAAAAAAAACAAAAAAACAACAAAAAACAAAAAAACCCACATATCTCCAACTAGTGCTAATGAATCTCACAGTTAACAATTTCAACAAGCGTCTCACTTTTCATTCTGGTCGCCATCTTGAAATCTACGACCTTTGGTTCTGGTAAATGATTCTATCAAAAACAACCAATCATTGAAAAGAAAATAATTGCGTCATTATAATTCGAATGTCAATGGCTTCCATTCATCATTCAAACGTTTCAAGGAGAAAATATTCTATTTAATTAAGTACAATGTCGTTTTATGTCAGTTTAAAATATAAAATTAGCAATATCATATCAAAATTCTTTTTAAAGGTGCTGAATTCTTTGCTTTGAAATAAAATAAGAAATAAATATTTATCATCAAATTGTCGACGGTCGGAGTTTTCGGGTATCCTGTTCAAAGGTACCCTGTTCTAGAGTACCCAATTCTAGTGTACCCTTCTACATACACGTGTACGCTTCATATTTACCGAACTCTTCCGCTGTGTGCAGGAGGCAATAAAAGAAGAAATTTTTAGTAGAGTACAGTTGGTTTCAATCCAAACTTTTCCTTCTCCAAGATCGGATGCAGTGCCAAGTCTAAAGAGCTCAGCCTGTCCTACTATATACCCAGAAAGAAAATAGGAGTTCATGTTTTTCCGAATGGCATTAGCACAAAGTGAAAAGCAAGGATCCTAAACCAGGATTTGAACTAGGGTCGTCATGCCAGTTTTCAACGACAATAACAATTAAGCTAGGAACGCCTCCGTATGTAGGTATGTATGTATGTATATGTATATATTTGTATGTATGTATGTATGTATGTTCACGTGTAAGTTCGTATATATGTAGGTGTATATGTATGTATATATGTACGTTTATATGTATGTGTGTATGTATGTTTCGATGCATGTATGTATGTATGTGGGACGTCTGGAGTCAAACCCAAGCTTACTGTGTGTGTGTATATATGTGTGCATGTGCGTGTGCATGTATATATATATATATATATATATATATATATATATATATATATATATATATATATATATATATATATATATATATATATATATATATATATATATATATATATATATATATATATATATATATATATATATATATATATATATATATAATAGTAATCACAATAGTAATTGTGATTCATAACCGTTTAAAATTTACTTCGCAAGTAATATCTCTTCGTGGCTGAATGGTTAGAAGCTTGGGTTGACGTTTGAGTCAACCGGGTTTCGATCCCAGCTACGGGAAGATACTGTCGAGCCATACTGATGTGTTTTGGTTTGGTTTCTTTGTGTAATGGCATATCAACTCTTTTTAGGTTATTTAATGCCAAATCCATTCTCCAAGAAGAACAGTATTGGTTCTATTTAACCCATAGCTGGGAGGATAAGGGGGCTCATACCTTTCCCAAGGGTATTTGCCCGAAAGTGAACGTAATAGCGCGACTGGAGTACGAACTCGCGTACTACGATTCTGCTGTCCAACCCTGATGAATTCTGATAGAACGAAACAGATCTGTCTGTGGATGACTATATATATGTATGTGTACATGTATGAGTGTATGATTATTCCTATATATATATATATATATATATATTCACCGGTACGTAGAAATTCTCTGGTTGGTGTTTGGGGCGCATTTAAACCACTAGGAGTGATGGGCCCTTGAGTTGCTGGTGTGACATCCATCTAGGAGATGGAACCTCTGATCTAAAACCTGTGATCCACGCATTTGCCAATCATCTTGCTTTTGCTTGTCATTGGGTTATATTTGCGGGGATTCAGTGAGTGGTGTTGGTGTTGTACAAACTTGTGCCACTTAAATCCATCGAAGTACAGATATCTGGTTGGTTCTGGATCATTCTTATCTAACCACTCCCCAAAGACCTGTTTCGGGCCCACGGACGTGGTTTGGGTGTCACTGACGATTCACCCAGCCACTGTGGTGAGGGTGGTGATGAGCATTAAGATGGCTGTCGTCTGTTAACATGAAGCAATTGCCATGTATATATGTGTTTTGTATGTTTGTAAGTACGAGGATCATTAAATAAGTTTCCAGACTTTTTTTCGTATGGGCACTTTTATTGATAGTACATACAAGAAACTCTAGTCCCCTTCGAAGTAATCTCTTCCAGCTGCAATGCATTTGTTGTACCGTTCCAACAACTTCTTCAAGGCCCCATGGAAGTCCCCTTGCGTGAGAATGTCAATGACCTTTGTCACACCCTCTTTCATCTCCTCAATTGTATCATAAAGACAGCCTCTGAGCTTAGGGAATAACCAAAAGTCACAGGGAGCAAGGTCTGGACTTTAGGGAGGCTGAGGAACTGTTTAGATGCCCATCTTGGTCAAATAGTCTGTGACAAGAATGGAGTTGTGGACTGGTACATTGTCTTGCTGGAAATGCCACTGACCCGATTTGAAGAGTGCTAGCCTCTTCCGACCGAATCTCTTCCTGAATTCCCTTAAAACCTCAACATAGTAACCCTAACCCTAACGCTTTGGCCACCCAACTCTGGTCTATTGACTTCCTTACTCCTCCCACACCTCTCATCATCCCTCACATACTCTCTGCCTTCCTCGAATCTCTTATGCCACTCAAAAACTGATGCTTGATTCATGCAAGATGGTAGAAAAGTAGTCTGAAGCATTCCATAAGTTTCTGTGGCATTTTTTCCAAGTTTAAAACACAATTTTATTGCATATCGTTCTTCTAAAGTGTCCTCACGTCCAGATTGCATTTTTGAAATTCACCAGCTGTGATAATCAGACTTTAGTAGGGTGTATTCCAATTCCTGCTCTGGCTGTTCATTTAAACCTGAAATCATAAAAATTGGTCAGTCATCTCATCAGATGTATAGCAATAGCATACTGAATTTTCAAGAGTCTACGACAATTTTAAATGCCTGTACAAAAAAAGTCTGGAAACTTAGTGAAGCAACACATATTTGTATATATATATATATATATAGATTTACATATTTGCATATATGCAGGTTTGTATGTATGGATTGATGCATATGTGTTTGTATGTATGTTTTTGCTTGTATAAATGTATGTATGTATGTACTAATGCCTCTGCACTGGCAGGATGTGACACAAGGTCATTTTTAAGCGGAGTTTAGCAGGTTTGAATACGGAGTTTTCCTTCTCCTAGACCGGTTGCCATTTCAAGGTATGTATGGTTAAAGAGCCCAATCTGCCCTACCATTTACCCACAGCTGGAGGAGAGAATAACTGGATTCATACTTTTCCCAAGGGTATTAGTGCAATATCAAATGCAATCAGCCTTGTCCAGGATTTGAACTCGTGTCATCATGTCCATTTCCTATGACCATAACCAGTTCACCACATGTATGTATGTATGTATGTATACGATTCATGTATTGTTTGACTTTTAATTTGTATATATGTATATATATATGGTGATATGGTGTGTGTGCATAACTCTTTCAGATATACCTGCTAAGGTTAAAAAAGTCCAACTTCTCAATCGTAACTGATCTGAAGTTGAGAAAATTCTTTAAAAAAATTTAAATGACTTTCAGAGAAATCGATCCTCAACTTCACAGATTCTGACTCTCCATCGAAGCATCCAAGGAGTTCGTGCAAAAAATCTCGAGACAACACTATTTGTCGTAGATTTTTCCAAAGCATTTGTTTCCATACACAGAGGAAAGATGGAGCAAACACTACAAGCATAGGGTCTCCCTACAGAAACAGTTACTGCTAAAATTATGCTTTACAAAATCACGAAATCAATGGTTCAGATGGAGACACAAACTTCTTTGACGTCTTGTAAGGAGATACATTACGACGATCAACATCTGCTTATAATCTGGCAAAATCACATACTAAAAACCTTGATACATCTAATAAAAGAAAATGATTTTACATTTAAAATAAGAAGAAGCAGACAATATCCCGTAGAAATTATGTCAGTTACAGACTACGCAGATGATCTAGTGTTTCTCTCAAATACACATGTCCAAGCTGGATCCCAGCTGCAAGCAGCAAGAGATACCAATCTCTACATGAAGGGATAAATCATAATTCCTTTGTTTTAAACAAGATGGGGCCATTTATACTTTAAGTGGCAAGTCTCAGATAGATAGATAGATATGGCCAGACTATGATGGATAGATTTATATGGCGAAACAAACAGATAGATAGATAGATAGATATGACCAGATGAAGTTAGGTAGATTTATATTACCAGACTAAGCTAGATAGATAGATAGATAGATAGATAGATAGATTCAAAAACGATAAATTGTTTGAGGATGATGAAAGAGAAGTAAAAGGAGCAGTCCCTATCTTCGTCTGTATTAAACGCCTAAATATCGAGAGAAAAAAAATCTTGCCGGGTTACGCAGCGATGAGGCATAAAGTGAATTCCCAGTGAGCCTCCTACCAATGTTTCTTAGCATTCATTGCCTTCCATATTGTCGCCTTGTTCCGTCTGACGCCATTCTGCCGTGGCCGCTTCGCTATTCAGAAAATGAAAAGGCATGAGTCAGGAAAAGATTACGTTGATCATCGCAATCAAATCTGAATCATAAATAGAGCTAAATTAAATGAAGAAGAAGAAGAACAATAACAACAACAATAACAACAAAAACAAGGAGGAGGAGGAGGTGGAGAAGAAGAAGTTAAACAATCAGAGAAGAACATTGACAAGATAGAAAATAGAAGAAAACTAACAAAAATGTATAAAAAAGAACAGCAAAGAAGAAGAAGAAGAAGAAGAAGAAGAAGAAGAAGAACAACAACAACTGTATCAGTGAAGAAAATCCGTGTCAAGGAAGAAGATTAAAAACATACCAGTGAAGAATGAAAAACAAGTAAATAAGAAAAAAGAGCAACAAAAATATAAAAAGAATAAAAATAATCAAAAGATGGCAAAGCAAAAGAAGAAAAAACAAACAAACAAACAAAAAAGAACAATGAGCACAATGACAGTAACACAAAAGACAAAATGAACTGATTATATTGACGATGGGGATAGTGCAGTAGAGCTGAAAATGTTGAACCCGGATAAAAAGATCCAATGTCCAAAGTTCAAATGTTAGGATCAATTTTATAAGCAATATCATTGCTTTAACTTGACTCACATCCAAACTTGTAGAGTTTTTCTTTAGTTGAAAACACAAATGTAATCCCCTATCAGTTCTTCTTTTTACATTCTTTATTTATTTATTTATCTTCTTTTTTTCTTCTTTTTTTTGCGTAAAGCAGGAGGCCTTTTTATAAATATCGTTACGGAAATTATCCGTGAAAGAAATCGCTCTGAGTACAGTCATATAAGTTTGGGGGCATTCCAATCCCTGCATGCATAAAACCTCCACTGCTTGGAAAGAACAGCAGGTTGTTTGTATAGACAAATGAAATTAAGTAGATTTGTGATATATATATATATATATATAAGTTAAAATAAAATAGGCGGGGAGTCAAAGGCATTAAACCAAGAATTATCCTCGTGGTAGAAGTCCTTTTATATATTGTTATGAAGAGAATAAGGGAAAATTTTAAGTAGGATGAACAAATTATTAGATAAATAAACAACAACAACAACAATAATAATAATAATAATAATCTTATCAAAGTGATAGATACCTGGGCAGCACCCTTCGTAAGATATTCTTGACCAATCTTGAAGTGGACCAGAGAAATTTAAAAAAATGGACAAAAGAACAAGAAAACCAATGACCATGCATAAAGCCTTACATCCCAGATATAACGTAAACAGACTGTATGTGTCAAGAAAGGAAGGAGGAAGAGGACTTACCAGCACTAAAGACATTGCTGACGCAATGTCTCGAAGACTACATAGAAAAGTGCAGAGGAAGACTTATTACAGCCACCAAAAACAATACTGACAACACGAGGATCAAAAGAACAGAACAGAAATAACCAGAAAACAAAAATGGGAAGAAAAACAACACTATGGACGTTTTAAGCGACTAACAAGGGACATCTCACACGATAAAACGTGGTTGGGACTAAGAAAGGGAAACTTTAAAAGAGAAATTGAATCACTTCTAATAGCAGCACAAAACAACGCCATAAGGACCAAGTATATCAAAGCAAGAATAGATAAGACACAACAAAACAGCAAATGTGGTTTATGTGGTGATAGAGACGAAACGGTCAATCACATGAAAGGCGAGTGTAACGAATTAGCGCAGAAAGAGTTTAAGACTAGATACGACTGGATGGGCAAGGTGATCCACTGGGAATTGTGGAAGAAATTAAAATTTGACCGTACAAACAAATGGTATATGCACAATACAACTTCTATCCGGGAAAATGAGATGCATAAACTTTTCTGGGATTTTGAGATACAAACGGATCACCAAATCTTGGCCATACGACCAGACCTTATAATAATCAATAACAAAAAAGAGAACTTGCAGAATTGTAGACTTTGCTGTCCCGGCTGACTACAGTCTAAAATTGAAAGAAAGTGAAAAGGAGGATAAGTACCTGGACTTTGCTAGGGAATTGAAAAAAAACGTGGAACATGAAAGTGACGATCATACCTATTGAATACTGAGAAGAGTCCTGGAGTCCTGAAGTGACTTGCTGTCACTCAACCTCCAATAAAAGACTATCAGGTAACGCAGATGCAAAAAAAAAAAACTCTCATTATAATGATAATACCAAATGTTATTTGCACAAACCAGCATCTGTCCAGAAGAATGAGACATCAAAAATTCTCAAGGATTTTGAGAGACAAACAGGTCACCTTGTTGTTTCGCTGCAAAAGGAATAAAGGAATGGCACTTTATTTTTACAAAAATATATACGTGGTGCATTCAATATGTTTCCAGACTTTTCTGTACGGGCATTTAAAATTGTTGTAGACTCACTATGTTATTGCTGTACATCTTATGATATGACTGACCAATTTTTGTAATTTCAGTTTCAAATGAACAGCTACAGCAGCAATTGGAATACACCCTACTAAAGCCTGATTGTCACTGCTGGTGAATTTCAAAAATGCAATCTGGACATGAGGACACTTTAGAAGAATGATATGCATTAAAATTATGTTTTAAACTTGGAAAAAATGCCACAGAAACCGATGGAATGCTTTTTGACCATCGTGCATGAATCAAGAATCAGTTTCTGAGTGGCATAAGAGATTCGAGGAAGGCAGGGAGTCTGTGAGGGATGATGACAGGTGTGGGAGGAGTAAGGAAATTAATACACTAGAGTTGATTGGCCATAGGGTTAGGGTTAGGGTTAAGGTTACTATGTTGAGGTTTTAAGGGAGTTCAGGAAGAGATTCCTAGGGAAGAGGCCAGCACTCTTCAAATCGGCTCAGTGGCATTTCCACTAGGACAATGTACCAGTCCACAATTCCATCCTTGTCACTGACTATTTGACCAAGATGGGCATCTACACAGTTCCTCAGCCTCCCTAAAGTCCAGACTTTTAGTTATTCCCTAAGCTCAGAGGCTGTCGTTATGAGACAATTGAGGAGATGAAAGAGGCTGTGACGAAGGTGATTGACACGCTCACACAAGAGGACTTCCATGGGGCCTTCCAGAAATTGTTGGAACGGTACAACTAGTGCATTGCAGCCGGAGGAGATTACTTCGAAGGGGACTAGAGTTTCATGTGTGTACTGTCAATAAAAGTGCCCATACGAAAAAAAGTCTGGAAACTTATTTAATGATCCTCGCGCATTTTTATTTCTCTTGAAAAGAGTCGAAGATTCTGTGGTGTGAGAGAGACGAAGACAAAAGGAGACGAAGACTGACTGCCACACTGACCCTTAACTTCTTTTTTCTCTTGATCATATCACGCTGTGTTATCTTCAAGGTCCTAATTGGCACTTTTTCTGCTTCATGGCCGGGGCGCATAACCACCCACCGGTGCTCTCCGTGATTGACCGAATCTCTTCTGGCCGACAACTGAGACTGACTTATGACTAAGATTGTATCTCACGTTGGCATCTGCATATATCATTTCACAACACCCACCTTTCCGTTCAACCACGTGGCTGCTTCTGTTTGTTTATACAGGTGCGTCCTGTGCAAAGAAATCTCTAATTGACGGTCGGGGATCAATATGCAACAACATAATCCCGGCCAGAAAATAAAACATTGTGCTTATTTTTAAAAAAAGAAAAAAGAGAACCTACCGTATAGAGGACTTTCCTGTCCCGGCGGACCACAGAAAGAGAATCAAAGCAAACGAAAAGAGAGACAAGTACTTGTATCTTGCCAGAAAACTAAAAAAGCAGTGGAAAATGAGAGTAGTTGGCGCGCTTGGAATGATGCTCAAAGCTTTAAAAGTGGACTGGAAGAGTAGGAAATTAGAGGAGGAATATAGAGCGTCCAGACTACAGCATTGTTAAGATCAGCCGGAATACTGAGAAGAGTCCTGGGGATCTGTGGAAACTTGCTGTCACTCAAACTCCGGTGAAAGACCATCAGCATTAAATGATGTGAGAAGATCGCAATAATAATAATAATAATGTCATCCTTCACATCCTGCCCAACATAACAATAAAATAACACCGAACGAGTTCGATGATGGCATAAACGCAAAACTGATAGTCACCAAGCACCTTTGACTTTGTGTTTCTACTATCCTATCTTATATATATATATATATATATATGTATATATATATATATATATATATATATATTCTCTATCATCGATATTAAGCAATTCTTATAAATATCACAAACAATATATATATATATATATATAAGGTGCTATTGGTAAATTGTCGCTATTTTAAATTATTGATTTCGCGAGTGCAATTTTCTTATTTCAGTTTTTGTCTACTGTGCAGCAAGCAATATTCCGTTGGACACTGTCTGTGAGGGAAACAGTACCATAACGCAATTAATTCTTCCAGAAAATTTGGGAACGGCTTGCTGTACTGCTTGACATTCAAGCCAGAGTTCCAATCCAAAGATTCCACAGTGCTAGAGAGTCAATCTGAGAACGGTTCTGTGGATTCAAAAAGAGTTGGATAAGTCCAGTGGTGATTACACAGTCCTAACCAGGATGTTTGGAGTGGTCACTAGCGATGCCTCCATTCATCTTTCCACATGGCCTCAGAGTCAATATGGAGGTTTACATCAAATGCCTGGAGGTGGTAGTGCAGGCCTGGATTGAGAGTATGGCGGCTAGAAGACGCTACATCTGACAATAGGACTCCAAACCCTGTCACGCTAGTAGGAGAACTCAGTGTTGGCGGTGAGAAAATTTCTGCGACCCCATCACACCAAACATTTGGCCGCCTACCTCTCCAGAATGCAATCACCTTGATTATTATATGTGTGGCGAGATTAAGTGAGAGACTTACAAAGTTCCTGTAAAACCAAAGGTGAACTGAAGGCAAGGATAACTGCAGAATTTATCAATTTAAACAAGGAGAACGTCTGAAAAGTTTGCAGAAGATTTTAATGCTCTCCAGAGGCCGTAGTTGAACTCGATCGGGATTTCTTGAAATTAATTAAATCTTAAATTCGGTTTGGTTGGGTTTGATGGCATATCAACCATTGTAGGTTATTTAATGCCAAATCCAGTTTATACATATATATTAAATACCCGACTGGGCTACAATCCAATCTTTAGTATTTCCAGAAATTTTCTGGTAATTTTGGTGAATATATCTGATAAAGTAAGGTGCCCGTGGTGTAATGGTTATCGTCGCAGGAAATGGACACGGTGACACGAGTTCAAATCTTGGACGAGACTGATTGCATTTTACATAGCACTAATACCCTTGGGAAAGGTATGAATCCAATTATTCTCCCTCCAGCTATAGGTAAATAGTAGGACAGACTAGGTTCTTCAGCCTTGGTGAGGCAACAAGTCCAGGAGAAGGAAGACTGTGAATTCAAACCTGTTAAACTCCGCTTAAAAAGATTGACCTTGTGTCATATCCTGCCCGAGCGGAGGGGTTGGGTAAATATGATATCTGATAAAGTAAGATCCCTGTGTTATTTTCAGTTTACTGTAATTTTGATGACAATTGATTCATTGCACCCTGTATATATCTGATGTAGTTAACAAATAGGGTGGCCACTGAAAGATAGCATTATATAAAGTAAAAATAACCTTTAAAACCACATGCTGCGTATCTTTGGGTAGTAAAGTTTGGACAATTTGGATCTTGTTTGAAAAGAGTTTTAAATCCAATTTTAGAATCTCCAGAAGAGATCTTCTGGTGATGCCGCGTTGAGCAGAGCGACAACATATGGAAACTGAGAGATCCTCAAGAATAAAATGCTGTATAACTTCCTCTGCTTCGTTAGTGCACTCAGTGCCCTGAGGACCTCTTCCCGGAAGAGCGCCGACTGATCTAGTTCTTTCAAACCTGTTTCGAATCAGGTTATCGTTAGGAGATACTCTGACCTTAAAATGCAGCTGGAATTTTCTCGGAATGATTAACAACGATGTTCTATTAACACTTGTTTCACCATCTTAAAGTCCTGATGAAGGTTTACTAAAGCCGAAACATCTTACGTTGACTCTTTTTCGTAATTAAATTCACTAATTTTGGATTACTTTGTTTTTCTGTTTTCTCCATACAGTCGGATTCATTTCCCTAATTTCGACTTTATCATGTCGGGCCATCAGCATGGATATCTCTGACCCTTTCTTGCCAACCTTCTCTATCGTCCATTGCTTCCGGTAGATCTCCAGGGCTACATCCGGTATCGGCACGGAGCAGCTGTATGTAGGTTCTAGCTGGTTGTCCTGCCTTTGCTCGTTCATGTGAAGGGGGTCACAGGAGTAGGTCACTTATGAGTTCGTCCCTACTTCTCTGGCAGTGTCCCGCATGTCTGGTTCGTCTAACTTTGATAGTTTTCGTGATGGGTAGTAGGTGGCCGTACAGGTGCTGCCTTGTGGGGTGCTGCCTCTAGGACTTGTTCAATATTGCTTGCAGCATTCTTGTGTAGTTGCTGTCAAGCTTTTTCTCCATACGTTTAGTTAATGTAGTGAATCCCTAGGGCAGTATCGACACGATCATTACAGTTTCTTCCAAGCAGCGGTCGTGTCCATAATTTACATATATATATATATATATATACGTGTGTGTGTGTGTGTGTGTGTGTGTGTGTGTGTGTGTGTGTGTGTGTTTATTGTAATTAAAAACAATACAGATTTCGAGTTTATGTCTAATTTTATTGCCACTGAAATATGATACTTCATGTAAGTTGCAATCGAATTCATCATGGCCTCTCGACAACCTCACATCATGAAAGATCTTTCCCAACTATATAGTATTTCATTATCCTTCAGCAGTTGAATTCAATATTCGTTCAGAGGTTGTCTAAGCAGACTTCCTCTTAAATGGCCACACCATTTGAACAATGGCGAAACTTTTCATCCAGTCAGAACATTATGTCAACAATTTTCCACTTTCCAAGTTAGTGTCATTCAATTGTTCAAGTTGGAATTTTCTTACGCCTCTGTTTGTGTAAGGCGGGCGTTGTTTGTCGTCCACACAAATATTATTGATTAAAGAAAAAAAAGAAAAAGAAAAGAAAAAAGAAGCATGTGTATGTTGTGCTGAGCCTTTAGAATTGCACGTCTTGTAGAAGAATGGAGTTGTTTGACGTGGTAAAGAAAAGAGATAAACGATGTGAAGAGAACCTTTCATTTGTGATATGTAAAGCTTTTCAAATCTGTGGTCACAAGAACAAACCTTTGACAAACTTCATTACTTCGGACCCCTTCATAAAAGCAGGGCGACCAGCTCGAACCTACATACAGCAGCTCTATGTGGATACGGAGTGTAGCCCTGAGGTCCTGCCGGAGGCGATGAACGATAGGTAGAGGTGGCGAGAGAGGGTCAGAGATAACCATGCTAATGGCACGACAAGGTGATGATGATGATGATGATGATTTTGAGACCATAAACTATCATGTCATTTTTATTAAACAATTAATTACCAATTAACCAATCCTTATAATCATTATTTCATTCTTTTTAAATTTTTTCTAGGAGTTTGTGAGACAGCAAGTCTCCTCAGGTCTCTAGGACTCTTCTCAGTATTCAAGCCGAACTTAATAATTCTGTAGACTGAATTGTCTCTATACGTTTTATGATTTCCAACACTTCCTGTCCCCTTGTTATATAATTAAGGAATTTTTTTTTTATTTCAATCATTTTTCATTAATTATATTTTGTCATTCAATTTGGTTGGGCTTTGAACTATTCGGGTTAATAGTTCAGGTGTGTAGTCAATTGGTGCAGTTTACGCTCGCGCGCAAAGGATATGACAATCACCATTGTCATAATAAACCCAAGACAGGAAATGGGGCTGGAGTGTGGATGACGTCATGCCCAGAAGAGATGGCTGAGAATTTGGAAGATTTTGAAAAAGATTCAGTTGAGGTCCGACTATGGTTTTGAGAAGTTGGCGTCCGACCAGGCAGTTGAGAAATTGAGATTGCAGGCCGACAATTGAGCTTCTGCCATTGGGGCAGACAATGGAGTTCTCAGCCATAGACTAGAGTTTTCTACCGTTGCGGCGGCCGTTAAATATGGCGGATTCCGATGAATTGAGATCTAAAACACCACGAGATGTGCCGAACGTTGGGAGTGGTATTAGCATAGTATGATTACGAAAGACTTTTAAGAATTGTCTCTCTCCTCGTGTCGAAGAACTGGAGTCAGAAGTTTATAAAACGTTCGTACTTGAAGCAAAAGAGTCGCATGTTTTCGCCTGTGTTTTATATTTGCATAAGTATACATGTAGTTTACAACACCTCTTCACATGGACGAGCAAAAGTAGGACGACCAGTAAGAACCTATATACAACAGCTCTGTGCCTATACAGGATATTGCCTAGAGGACCTCCCGGGAGCGATGGACGATAGAGACGGGTGGCGGGAGAGGGTCAGGGAGATCCGTTCTAGCAGCGTGACATGATGATGCTAATTGGAAATTAAAGATTATTATTATTTCTCTTTTAAGAGTTCTTCACCTTGATGGTTTTTCACCGGAGTTTTAGTGACAGCAAGTCTCCTCAAATCACCAGGACTCTTCTCAGTATTCTGGCCGATCTTAATTGCACTGACGTTTGGATAGTCTCCACTCGTATTTTAATTTCGAATTCTTCCTGTCCCTATACCAAACTTTAGGTGACTGCGCCGAGCGCACTAATTACAATCGGTATCACCGTCACTTTTATGTTCCTTAGTTTGTTGTTTTTCTCAGTTCTCGAGCAAAGTCTCGATACATATCGCTCTTTTCGCTTTCTTTTAGTTGTACTCTGTTGTTTTCGCCTGTGTTTTATATTTGCATTTGTATACATGCAGTATACAACACCCTTTCCAAGCAATTAGGGAAGCGTTCTTCTTGATTGGTATTACCGTCACCCACATGTTCCACAGCTTTCTCATTTCTCCGGCAAGGTCTAAGTACATTGTCTCTGTTTTCGCTTTCTTTGATTTTCACTTTGAGGTTCGCCGGGACGGCAAAATCAACTAGACGGCAATTTCACTTTATTTTTTTTTTTTTGTTATCACAAGGTCAGGTATTCTCTCCGGGATCGGATGATCTATTCGTATCTCGAAATCCCAGAGATTTCTATGCGTCTCATAGTCAAACACCAGCGTTAGCTGGTAGTCTTTCACTAGAGTCTGGGTGGAGGTAAGTCTCCTTCAGTCTCCAGGACTCTTTTCATCGAAATGCCGAATTCATATCTTCAAAATATTTTGGAAAAGGCATGAATCCATCTCTTCCCTCTTCCGCTATGGGCAAATAGTAGGGCTGGCTGGGCTATTTAAGTTTGGTAAAACAATCGGTCTAGAAGAAAAACCTGAGAAGTGTTGTTTAAAAGATTCTGCGGCTCATTAGAGAATCTTTCTTTTGTCATCTGTTTATCCAAAACATGTGGCTGGTTCTACGCAAACTTTCACCGCTATAAACAAATCATATGTATCGCTAGTCCAATGATTCTCATCTTTTGGGTACGTCGAATTTTTAGTCATTTACTAAGTTTGATTTAGTCCGGTCCAAAGTATGGGTCACACAGTGAGAATGACCATGAGTTGTCCGTTTAGTTAGCGATCCACTCCCTCATGCGAGGCGCTCGTATCTAACCGATAGTAATCGAATATTCATGTCTCATACTGGCTTTTCCGATTTGGTGACTCTGACCTGATTTCTCATACGGAGCCAATTCATCCAGTATAATTTTTAAAAACTGCATTATCCACAAACATCAGAATTACATTGACATGAAAACCCGGTGAAAGAAAACACTACAAGCTTTGTACATTACACCAACCCCGAACAATTATACCACTCTGCCCTCAAACTGTCAACTCCAACACCCAGAATGCACAATGATAATGCTTTACAAATATAGGCGACTGACCGACAGCATTAACGTAAGTAATTATATATATATATATATATATATATATATATATATATATTTCATCATACAACGTATGAAAGCACGTGCGATACCCTGTCCTCATCAGCCACCAACCAGGGTGATAACACAGTTTCGGTAGCTCAAGGCGATACTGCCACTCCTGGCGCAACCAAGCAGCTTTTGTCACGGGACAGGGTATTTCAAAGAAAAAAATATATATATATATATATACGCCAGATCAACTAAAAGCAGACATTACATTGGACGTTCGTTCATCTTCATGAATCATTATTAACATAAGTAATTATGTATATATACAAGAAATGCAAATCAAAAAGTAATTTGCATAAAAAATTGCTTGAAAAATCTTCAAAATGTTATAATTAAGAACACTAGAAGTCCATTACTTGAAATTTCACACAATGAATACAATCATCAAACGGTTATATATATATATATATATATATATATATATATATATATATATATATATATATATATATACCGATTTTACCGCCACGAACATAAGGTGAATTTTAAAGCAAAGTTTAACAGGTTTTAATTCAATGTTTTCTTTCTTCTTGATAAGTTGCCATACCAACACAACCCAAACCCTAACCCTAACCCTCAGATTCAGAATGTTTTTTTTTTTTTCAGGCACATATAGACTCTGATCTACATTTGTTGTTTTGCAACCTCAAGTCAAACATTGTATAGTGATTGGTGGAGACGGAGAGTATAATAATATTTTCCGGCGAAATAAATTTATAATGACAATTTAACCAGTTTTGAGTTTCCTTCTAATTGTATTGTATACGCTCTCCATGTGAGTTTTCTTATATAAAACTGGATGGAAAAAGATATGTAACAATAGCCAGACATCGAGTACTCAGAGGGATTTATATGATATTCCTAATATATTCTATACGCCAATAATCCACACCCACTGTCTTCGGACGCCGACTGGATGTTACTCATACATATATATATATATATATATCAAACTCATAAGTAGTGTACTACTATGGATTCCCTTGGACCCTGTGAAAAGCTGAAATTTTGACAACAGGTAGTCGTTATCATTCAAAATAACATACTAAAATTTGAATCATTTGCAAAGAATAGAAAAAAGAATTTTAAAAATTATTTTCAGAGTATCAGTGTATATATATATATATATGTATAGGTTGTGGAAGTAGAATTAGGAATATTCTAGTATAATAATAAACTACTCTTATAAAACAAAATTGATTTTGATTAAAAATAAAAAATAAACAACAAAATAAGAAGATAGACACAAAACAGTAAATTTACTCAATATGGCCGCCATTTTTTTCCAATCATTGCATCAACTCACCTTCGAAACGATTTGCATGCCTTCGAAATAAATTCTTCAGACATTTTATTCCATTCCTCCTCAATAGCAGTCTGAAGCAAACTAATATTTTGATGGGAAGTTGCATTTGTTTTGTTTTCTAAAACACCCCATATAGCGTAATCAAAGGGGTTAAGGTCTGGGCTTAAATCTTGTTTAATTGCTGTCCTTACAGTTTTATTTGTGGACTTTCAATTCATTAGCGTCCTTTTGTATTGACGTTGTAGGATCCTTCTTAATCGCCATCGCGAGAGCAATTAAAAAAGTCTTCTTTTCGTTTTTTCTTCAATCCCCCACTCTCCCCCCCCCCTTTTCATTAAAAAGCCCTTTTTCTCTAAAGAAATATTTCTTTGCTTTGTATTCGGTAGATGAGGAAGCTTTGGCTGGGTTTCGGCATGAAGCAAATCATAGATTCTTTGTCGTATCTTTTCTCGCAAACTTAAATTCGGCTGAATTTTAATTTAAAAAAGTGCTCGAATAATAGGGCTATTCATGAAAATTTAGATTTATCACGTTTTTTTTTCAAAAACTGAACTAATCAGACAAAAAAGCGTTTAAAAAATTATTCCATATTTTGGTTCTGCACCCTATATATATATATATATATATATATATATATATATATTCGTAAACTTCTTCATGTGCTGTTGTAAGCTGATGCTGATTTTTTTTTTCAATGTCGTAAAAGGTGTGTTTTGCTTTGTAGTTTTATCATACCAAATATGTTTGAGAATATATATATATATATATATATATATATATATATATATATATATAAGTCTTATTAGATGGAGGTGGAGATTATAAGACGAGAATAAGACAAGTTTTCTTGTACTTAATCTATGATGAAGATGAATAATTTTCAATTGGGGCAAAAGAATCTGGTTTCAAATCTTGGCAAAAGAACGACCCAAATTTGCCTAAATATGATGCCGTGACTATAAATAATTAGTATCTTGCATTTTCTATTTATCTCACGTCTAATTTTATTCTCTGGATATCATAAATATGTTTTTCTACATTTTCTTCACCTGTCATTCCAAGAAAAGGAGATGGGCATCAAATTTCATAAAATTGTTCCAATTATTTTATCTTAGTTCTTACGAGGAATTGAAGCAACTTTAACTGGTTACTATGACACATATATATATATAATATTCTCGCCTTATGATCAGATGCGTGAAACTCAGTGTTCTGGGTTTATAATCTTACTTATTTATTTTTTTCATATTCTTATATTTACTATTTTCATAAGTGATGTACTCCTATGGACCAGCACACATATGGCCGGGCAAAAGCAGGACGACCAGCTCGAACATACATTCAGCAGCTATGTGAGGATGTAGCCCTGAAGAGCTACCAGAGGCGATGAACGATAGGGAGAAGTGGCCAGTGAGGGTCAGGGATATCCGTGCTAGCGGCACGACATGATGATGATGATGTTTACTGGACGGCAATTACACAAGAATGCTGCGAGCAATATTGAACAAGTCCTGGGGGTAACAGCCCACAAAGCACCAACTATACAGCCACCTACCTCCCATCACAAAACTATCCAAGTTAGAGGAACCAGACATGCAGGACACTTCTGGAGAAACAGGGACGAGCTCGTAAGTGATGTACTACTATGGACCCCCACATATGGCCGAGCAAAAGCAGGACGGCCAGCTTGAACATACATACAGCAACTCTGTGAGGATATCAGGGGATCAGGGATATCTGTGCTGGCAGCACGGCATGATGATGATCCTATTTACCCAACCCCTCCGCTCGGGCAGGATATTACACAAGGTCAATTTTTTAAGCGGAGTTTAGCAGGTTTGAATTCCTTCTCCTAGACTAGTTGACTCACCAAGGCTGAAGAACCTAGTCTGCCCTACTATTTACCCATAGCTAGAGGGAGAATAATTGGGTTCATAAGGAACCAAGGATATTATCCTTTCCCAAGGATATTAGTGCTGTGTGAAATGCAATCAGTCTTGTCCAGGAATTGAACTCGGATCGCCGTGTCCATATCCTGTGACGATAACCATTACACCACGGGCACCTCCAATTCACACTCTGGTAGCACGGCATGATGATGATGATGATGATGACGACATTGTATCCTTTCCATATATAGAAAAGTTTCATTTTAAATTGGAAGGGTTCCTGTGGTGAATTTACTAATGTGGTGGACTGTGACATCATAGGAAGCGAGTTCGAATCCCAGTCGTGCTATTACGTTCACTTTAGGACAAATACCCTTGGAAAAGCTATGAACTCTCTAATCCGCCATTACACCCACTTTCGGATTTATGTAACTAACTTACTAATCCCACTAGCTATAAGTTAAGTAGTGCCACAACTGTTCTTCTACAAGGATGACTTTGACATTTAATAACCCCAAAAAGTTGAATTGCCATTAAACCAAACCTATTTTCATAGGATTGACGAATGTTTTAGTTTTTATCAAACAATAATCGAATTTTTAAAAATGTTATTAAATCATATATATATATATATATATATACGTGGTGCTTTCAATATGTTTCCAGACTTTTTTGTACAGGCATTTAAAATTGTCGTAGACACTTGAACATTCAGTATGTTATTGCTATACATCTGATGAGATGACTGACCAATTTTTAGGATTTCAGATTCAAATCAACAGCTACAGTAGGAATTGGAATACACCATACTAAAGCCTTATTGTCACAGCTGGTGAATTTCAAAAATGCAATCTGGACGTGAGGACACTTTAGAAGAACGATATGCAATAAAATTTTGTTTTAAACTTGGAAAAAATGATGCCACAGAAACGTATGGAATGCTTCAGACTGCTTTTTGGAGCATCTTGCATGAATCGAGCATCAGTTTTTGAGTGGCATGAGAGATTCAAGGAAGGCAGGGAGTCTGTGAGGGATTATGAGAGGTGTGGGAGGAGTAAGGAAGTCAATACACCATAGTTGATTGGCCACAGGGTTAGGGTTAGGGTTAGGGTTACTATGTTGAGGTTTTAAGGGAGTTCAGGAAGAAATTCCTTGGGAAGAGGCCAGCATTATTGAAATCGGCTCAGTGGCATTTTCACCTGGACAATGCACCAGTCCACAACTCCATTGTCACAGACTATTTGACCAAGATGGGCATCAAGACATCAAGACAGTTCCTCAGCCTGCCTATAGTCCAGACCTTGCTCCCTGTGACTTTTGGTTATTCCCTAGGCTGTCGTTATGAGACAATTGAGGAGATGAAAGAGGCTGTGACGAAGGTGATTGACACGCTCACACAAGAGGACTTCCATGGCTCCATCTAGAAGTTATTGGAACGGTACAACAAGTGCATTGCAGCCGGAAGAGATTACTTCGAGATGGGATCCCAGTAAAGATCCGTGTCCCACAAGATGGAATCTAAGTATGGATCTTTGATTTTCGGTATGAAATCCAAGTAGAGATCCTTGTCTTCAAAATGGGGGGGATCCTTGTCTTCAAGATTGGATCCAAATATATGTCCTTGACCCTTGACATGGGATCGTAAGTAAGATTTTTTTAAAACAAGCCAGAGTTCATTTGCTTGCACACAGTTAAATATGTTTCAAGTATAGAAAAGGGTTAAATTGTTGAATCTAACCCATTAATAAGACCTTAGCAAGTACTACTGCTACGGTCCAAAGTGGGCCTGGGAGTAATTTCATTTATAAAAAAGTTTTTGTCCTGATGGGGGTAACTTTTGAAAAATCCAAATGTCATGTGGATCTATCTATCTATCTACTTCAGTCTGTTGATATCTATGTCCTGATTTTTTGAACTGAAAGATTTAGTAATGTATTTCTTAATGAAGCAACTCTCAAAAATGCTAATTTTGGGGATAAAAACATCGAATTATTTTCTGTATACATGAAAATATCATGAAAATGCCAAGATTGAACACACTACACACACACACACACACACACACACATATATATATATATATATATATATAGTCTAAAACAAGGACTTACATGTTATGTCTTTATAGCAATTTTTATTTAGTTCTGCCACAGCTAATTAGGAAGCATTTCAAATCTAAGTTTTCTTTAAATTATCAATATCATGTCGCCAGAATTGATTTTCAGTATAAATATCTGATAGGTGATATTTATAATTCTGTTAAGATTCAAGTCAAATTACATAAAAATTTAAGAAAGACGATCTACGAAATATACGCCTGTGAAGCAAAATTCGTCTTCTAACTTTAGTCTCGTGCTCTAACAATTCGTTTCACAACAAAAATATTTACCTATAAACTATTCGCTAACAAATCCTTTGTAACCCCTCGCCTCAAAAAAAAAAAAAAAAAAAAGAAAGAAAACAAAAAACTTAGATATAAAAACCAACAAGTGTTGATATGCAATAAAAACCAACCAACCAACCAACCAACCAACCAACCAATCAATCTGTGTGTTCATTTCATTTAGTTCCATATTGCCATACGCTAACAATATTCCCCCAAAGTCTGATAGTAGAGGTAATTTTGCTTTTATTTTTTGTGCGAGTGAACGTCAAATAAATATTAATTACTTTCCAATATATGGCTACTCAGAGGTCATTAATGGATTCCTGGCGAAATTCTGGCCCATAAACATGTGCCTATTTGTCTCTCATAATTGTTGGCAAATTTTCAACGTTCAATCTCAATGCCCATAAAACAGACTATTTAGTCCAGTGTGCACATTCTGAAGTGTCGTGTTAAGAATGGAACTATATATTTCTATGACATCTAAAATCTCTTTGTTCGTATATTTTTATTTTATTTATGTATTCGTTTACTTACTTATATATCTTTAATCAAATCTGCAACCGAAATTCCTTTATACTGTTCCTAGTCTTGAATAAGACGCACTCATGTTTAATACGCACCTCTAATTTTGGACGACGAAATTCTGAAAAAAAAATTAACCGTGTATAATACGCAGATATTAGTTGTCTAAATTTCTGAGACGAAATTTGGTGATTTTCATCATTAAGGGTTTTCGGACTATTGTCTTCATCTTTATTGTTATTTCCACAATGTTTCGGCCGATATGTCCTCCGACCTTCTTCAGGTGTTTGTCGAACTCGGGAAGCTTCACGGAACTTCGAACTACGTCCTTAATTGGATCCACGGGAGTCGCCTGTTCTGATTCCGTTAGCCATAACTGGGTACAAGTGTTAAGTATTCCTGTATTGTTACTTGTCTGCAGTCAGGATTGAACGTGCAACCTCCAGATGATTGTCTCTTTAGAAGCTAAGGGGACCAATGTCTGTAACCGTTACGCCATGTCTCCAAACACCTGAAGAAGGCCGGAGGACATATCGGCCGAAAAGTTGTGGAAATAACAACAAAGAAGAAGACAATAGTCCGAAAACCCTTAATGATGAAGATGATACGCAGAGTTTTTAGCATTTGCAGCTGCTAAATTGAACCAAAGTTCACGATTTCTTTTTAGTCGATTCGTAGCGATTAAAATTTAGAATTTATATAATTCACATTATGCCTTAAAACACAAAATGAGCATAGCATTTAGAACAAACACACAGACATTTTCCCAATAAGAGAAACAAAATTATAAACAAACACACATTCTCGTGAATCGTGAATATTTCTATTGCAACCTAAAATAAATTTAGTTAGTTTGGACTAACCCTGTCTCGATTATGCTGAGACAGTTGGCCGGGAAAAGTTATTTAGTTATCATATATAATACACACCCCTAACGTTTGTGCAGAAAACTCTAGAAAAAGTGTGTTTTCCGAAAGACTCACCTCGAAAGCTCCCCATGAATGATATCCAGGGTACGAATGGTCTGCAACTTGTTTGAATTTAGAGTTTTTCTTCTCCTAGATCAGAAGCTGCCCAACTATTTATCCATAGCTGGAGGGAAAATTTAGAGTTTTCTTCTCTTAGAGCTCTGTCTGTCCAAATATTTACCCATAGCTGAAGGGAGAGTTGATTCATGCCTTTTCAAAAGACAAAAGCACCATAGGAAATGCCAACTTGACCATAAGTTGTTAAATTACGAGGTGCATACGGTAAGTTTCTAGACATTTTTGTATGGGCATTTAAAATTGTTGTAGACTCTTGAACATTCAGTATGTTATTGCTATACATCTTATGAGATGACTGATCAATTTTTATGATTTCAGGTTCAAATCAACAGCTACAGTAGCAATTGGAATACACCCTACAAAAGCCTGATTGTCACAGCTGGTGAATTTCAAAAATGCAATCTGACACTTTAGAGGAACGATATGCAATAAAATTCTGTTTTAAACTTGCAAAATATGCCACAGAAACCTATGGAATGCTTCAGGCTTCTCTTGGACCATCTTGCATGAATAGAGTATCAGTTTTTGAGTGGCATAAGAGATTCAAGGAAGGCAGGGAGTCTGTGAGGGATGATGAGAGGTATAGGAGGAGTAAGGAAGTCAATAGACCAGAGTTAATTGGCTAAAGGGTTAGGGTTAGGGTTACTATGTTGAGGTTTTAAGGGAGTTCAGCAAGAAATTCCTAGGGAAGAGGTCAGAACTCTTGAAATCGGGTCAGTGGCATTTCCAGCAGGACAATGCACCAGCCCACAACTCCATCCTGGTCTCAGACTATTTTACCGAGAGGGGTATCAAGACAGTTCTTCAGCCTCCCTATTGTCGAGACTTTGCTCCCTGTGACTTTTGGTTATTCCCTAAGCTCAGAGGCTGTCGTTATGAGACAATTGAGGAGATGAAAGAGGTTTTGACGAAGGTCATTGACACGCTGACACAAGAGGACTTCCATGGTGCCTTCCAGAAATTGTTGGAACGGTCCAACAAGTGCATTGCAGCTGGAGGAGATTACTTTGAAGGGGACTAGAGTTTCATGTGTGTACTATCAATAAAAGTGCCCCTGTGAAAAAAGTCTGGAAACTTATCGTATGCACCTCGTAACTTCCTCCTATAATAACCATTACGTCCAGAGCGCCTCCATAGTACGTCTTATAGACATAAGTTTACAGTATTTGTTCAGTTCTTTTCCTTTGAAAATCCCGACGAATGCTATAAATGTACTTTTTTCTTTCTACTTCTGTCCCCCATTCCACCTTTTATATAACCGCTACCGACGACAACAGAGAAGTATATATACGTCAAGTTGACTCCTTTTTCGCTTCGTGACTAGGGTAGAAAATGGGGGCTACAGTTGCAGACAAGCCTTTTCGGCGTCTTGTTCTTGTTACCTACGTCAGTCTTAATCTCAGACGCATGCCCCTCACCCACACAACCGTCAGCGACTTTTTCGGCCCAGAATCTATATAGGGTAGGAGAAGGGGTTGCTAAAAAGCGTTCAAACTATCGCATATCAAAGTGTACGTAGGTAAGGGTGGTAGTTTCTAATGCTGCGCCCAGCAGATTGGATCTGTGAAACATTACATTCCCATCATGCATTGCAGTTTTAAGCTACCACTCCTCGTCTTTCTATGTTTGCAACATTCTTTTATTCATGGTTTGGTTTCTTTGTTTAATGGCATATCAACCTTTGTGGGTTATTTAATGCCAAAGCCATCCTTGTAGAAGGACAGCAGTGACGTTATTTAATCCATAACTGTGAGATAGATAGATAGATAGATAGATAGATAGATAGATATGTACAGACTAAGATAGATAGATAGATAGATAGATAGAGTAGTGGTACTATTCAATCCATAGCTGGGGGATGACGGGTCGATAGATAGATGTGAAGAGGCATAGATAGATATGGTTTGGTTTGGTTTCTTTGTTTAATGGCATGTCAACCTTTGTGGGTTATTCTATGCCTAAGCCATCCTTGTATAACAACGTTTCTCGTACTATCTAACCCTCGGCTGGGGAGAATAAGGGTGTTCATACCCTTCTCAATCGTATTAGTCCGAAAGTGAATCATGTGGTGTAATGGTTAGTAAGTTAGATTAGCAGACCATTATTAGTGAGTTCGATTCTCACTGGGTGTCCCATATTTCTGGCCTTGTGCTACAACTTAGCTAAACAGTCACAAGTTCAAACTTGCTTACAATGATGTCGCAGTCCAACACGTTACCTATTACGCCACGGGGACTCACCAATTCTTTTATTCTTCTTGATTTTTTTTTATTTCTTATCGCCTTACAATCCTTGCTAGTCTTTTCTTTCTTTTTTTTCAATCTGTTTAATCATGTCTTTCTGTATCTGTTATCTTCTTTATTTAATTAGTGCAACATGATCTTTCTTAGTTGCTTATTTCCTATCAATACTAAAAGTCATTGTTCAGATAACACCCCCACCCCCCACCGCTAAAAAAAAATCAGACATCGAATTCTGGGTTTCGTCCAGAACTGAAATATTGGTCTAGAACGATCTTCTGTCAGACATTTCAAAATTTTTGGTCTCCTGCTGTAATAAGAAAATCTTATAAACAAAACTTTCTTCTTTTAAATTTTTTTTTCAAGTATTTTTTTTATTATTTATTTATTAATTCAAAAACAAAATTTTTCATTTTTCAGTTAGTTCTCAAACACATGGGTGGATATGATAATTCAATATAGACAATCTATCTATCTATCTATCTATCTATCTATCTAGAAAGAAAGAAAGAAAGAAAGAAAGAAAGACAAAAAAAGAAAGACGAACAAACTGGAATTGGGTGCACAGTCATCAGACGGAAATGTGCATAATTATCAGTCATTTCCGTCTGATGATTGTGCACTACACATTTAAGTGACTGACTTGAAGTTTTCATAATGCAAACATTTCTTAGGTTTTATACCTGCCCTGCTACAAGAGCGATTTACTAAGCCTTTTGCTTAGATGTGGCACAAGGTTGAATAAATGGGGCGCCCAATGAGACTCGAACTCACTCGTGAAGTTGTGCTAGTCAAGCTTGCAACCCATAACACCAATCAAGGTGCCCTGCTACCAAAGCAATGTGCACTTTTTATGCAAAACTTTTCTTATTTGTATTTCTATTTTACTCTCTCTCTCTCTCTCTGTCTCTCTCTCTCTCTCTATATATATATATATATATATATCATTCATCATCATGTCGTGCCACAAGCACGGATATCCCTGATCCTCTCTCGCCACCCCTCCCTACTGTTCATCGCCTCAGGTAGCTCTTCAGGGGTACATCCCGTATCCTCACAGAGCTGCTGTATGTATGTTCGAGCTGGTCTCCTGCTTTTGCTCGGCCATATGTGGGGGTCTATCGAAGTAAATCACTTATGAGCTCGTCCCTGCTTCTCCAGCAGTATCCTGCATGTCTGGCTCGTCTAACTTGGATAGTTTTCGTGATGGGAGGCTGGTGGCCGTATAGTCGGTGCCTTGTGGGGTGTTGCTGCCAGGATTTGTTCAATAATGCTCGCAGCATTCTTGTGTAATTGCCGTCTAGGTGAGTGTGTGTGTGTGTGTACTTTCAATATTCGCTTGCCCAGTCGGCTGGGGCTATAGAATACACCGACTGCATCTCTGCAGAAGTGTAAGACCCCCCCCCCAATGAGTGTCCTGGATATGTCACTAAACAATCTGATGGCGAAGTTCCAGTAATACTGCAACTTTGGGGAATGCGGAGTACCCATTCATTACCATCACTCCCAGGTCCACTCTGGCCCGAAGAACCAGCACCTGATAGGGTCCTATCTATGGTTTAAATAGAACAAAAATGCGTACTTACGCTAAATTGAATTATTTGAAATAGAACTATTTTCATATCTAAACTGCGCACTTATGCTACAGAACTGCTTGAAATAGAACTGTTTTTGACATTGAAACTGTACTTACGCTAAACTGAATTGTCTGAGATGGAACTGTTTGATATTTAACAAAATCTATACTTATACTAAACTGAATTGTTTGAATCAGAACTGTTTGACTAAATTGAATAGCTTGAAATAGAATGTTTTTGACAATTAAACAGTGTAATTAAGTTGGCGACCGTAGTCGAGGGCGACCAGAAGACTCCATTTTCAATAGCTACTACACCGAATGTGGAGGAGGGCGCTACTCCTTCCCAGGATTGCTCCACTTTACCCTTGATATGTACTCTATATTGCTGAGTGTTAAGCAATTAGGTATCAAGTATCAAGTATCAAGTACCATGGACCATTGGCGAACATTCTACCCACTATGCTAAACTGAGATATTTGAAATAGAACTAATCATTTGTATAAAATAAAACAGTTCTATATTAAACAATTCAGTTTAGCGTAAATACAGTTTCAATATCAAAAGCAGTTCTAATTCAAACAATTCAATTTAGCAGAAGCACGCTGTTTAAATGTAAGTTTAAATGTCAAAAACATTTCTATTTCAAGCAATTCAATTTAGTCAAACAGTTCTAATTCAAACAATTCGGTTTAGCATAAGTATGCAGTTAGTTCTATTTAACCCATAGATAGGGCCCTATCAGGTGTTACCATTCCGAGCCAGAGTGGACCTGGGAGCAATGTCAATGAAAGGTTGCCTCGTATTCCCCAAAGCTCCATCTTCACTGGAACCTAACCATCAGATTGTTTACTGTCATATCCAGGACTCTCTTGGGTGGGGGGTTCTTACCCCTCTGCAAAGGTGGAGTCAGTGTATTCTACAGACCTAGCCGACAGGGCAATACAAAGAGTTAATATCAAAATAGTTTTATTTCAGATTATTCAGTTTAACATAAATACACAATTTAGATGTCAAAACATATCTATTTCGAGCAATTCAGTTCAGCAATAGTACGCAGTTTAAATGCCAAAACAGTTCTATTTTAAACAATTCAGTTTAGCATATATACACAGTTTAAATGCAAAAATCAGTAAGTCATGAAACCACGATTTAGTTCTATTTAACCCATAGATATGACCCTTATCAGGTGCTACCACTCCGGGCCAGAGTGGACCTGGGAGGGATGGTAACGTATGGGCACTCCGCATCCCCCAAAGTTCCAGTATTACCGGAACTTCCCCATCAGCTTGTTTAGTGTCATATTCAGGACACTCGTTGGGGGGGGGGTTCTTATCCCTCTGCAGTGATTCAGTCGGTGTATTCTACAGCCCCTTGTGCAGGGAATATATAGGATTTACGAAAGTTTTCTCTTTGATGTGGCACAAGGCTGAATGAATGGGGCACCCACTAAGACTCGAACTCGTTCGTGTAGGTTTGCTAGTCAAGCTTGCTAACCATCACACCACCCAAGGCACCCAATAATCAGTAAATATTCATTTTTTCCCATTTTTTAAAAAAAGGAGTGTATATTGCGATCTCCCCACTGGAGATCGACCATGACTAGTTAATTTTGGATCGCTTCTGTGCGATGTGGACCAGCAGCTCAGTGGTAGAGTTTCGGTTCTGTGGTCGCTGGTTCGATCTTAAATGGGGGAGATCACGGTATACACTGCTGATTAGACCCAATAAGGTCGAAACAGTTGTCACGCGCAGTGTTTGCCGGATTTTCTGGTCATTATAATTCAATTTATTCTTTTCTTCGTCCATTTTACTCTGGAGTTTCACTTGATAATAGCATTTTAATGAATTAAACTTCCAGACATGAAAACAGCTTAAAGTTGTGAGACATCAGTATCTATCTCTAACGGTTAAATCAAAATCATTTGTTTGGTTATATATATATATCTATAAAGTCATCCACAGACAGATCTGTTTAGTTCTATCAGAACTCATCAGTGTGGCTAGACATTCTAGCTTCCCGTAACTGGGATCGAAACCCGGTTGACTCAAACGCCAATCCAAGCTTCTACCGACAAGCCACGAGAAAACAGAAGCAACGAAGTAAATTTTAAACGGTTATCAATCACAATTACTATTGTTTACGTACATCCGCTTAACGGCTACCGAGAGCTCAATTCATACTTGAAGAGCCTTGCAACAAACGTTAATGGCAACGCGATTACTTCATTCGCTTAGAGAACTCAACCCTACAGGGGTAGGGGAGTATATATATCTATAAAGTCATCCACAGACGGATCTGTTTCGTTCTATCAGAACTCATCAATGTGGCTAGACATACTATCTTCCCGTAACTGGGATCGAAACCCGGTTGACTCAAACGCCAATCCTATATATATATATATATATATATATGTATAATTATATATATGTATATATATGTATATGTGTATATATATATCATGTCGTGCAGCTAATATTGATTTCTTTGACTCTCTCTCGTCATTTGTCTTTATCATCTATCCTTTCCGGCAGGTCCTCCAGACTACGTCTTGTGTCCGTACAGAGCTGTTGTTGTTATGTTCTATCTGGCTGTTCAACACCTGCTCGTCCATGTGATGAGGGTCCACAGGAGAACATATCTTGTAAGTTCGTCCTTATTTCTTTAGCAATGTCCCGCATGTCTTGTTCGTTTGATTTGGATGGTTTTAGAGATTGGAGGTAGGTGGCTGTACAGATGCTGTTTTGTAGGATGTTGCTTCCAGAACTTGTTCAATGTAGCTCGAAACATCATCGTGTAATTGCCGTCATGCTTTTTCTTAATACGTTTAGTCAGTGTCCAAGTGGTGCATCCATATAGTTGTACGGACACAACCGCTGCTTGGAAAAAAAATTGCGTTTTATTCTATCGGATAGGTCTGACTTTAATATGACCGAAAACGTATCGATAGCTGTCCATGCGTTTGCAAGTCACGTATTGATGCTATTTTCAGTAGATGGGACGCTGCTTCCGAGGTAGGTGAACTTGTCTACAAGTTTCAGAGTACCACCGTTTAGTGTGAAGATGTCACCTCCTTGATTAAAACACATGAACTCTGCTTTGTCTGCGTTCACATGGTGGCCGATGTCACCAGCTGCCCGTTCCAGACTATGCAGCAGAGATTCGGCCTGGGCGGGTGTATTTGCCAGAAGCGTCCTGTCATCAGCGTAGTCCGCGTTCGTAATAGTTTGTGCGGGGTATTGTTTGCCTTTTCCTGTGTAGATCCATTTTCTTTCGTTAAATATATCGACGTTCGAAGTGCGTTGTATAGGCAGATTATGAACAGGTATGGGGCTTATGTCTCCCTTTGCAGCACACTTGTGACAATGTCAAAGAAGTCTGTGTCTCCATCTGGTGAGTGAACTTTTATTTTCGTGTTTTTTTTTTTTCATTGGCCTAATTGGTTGAGTGTTCGCCAATGGTCTGTGAGACCTGGGTTCAATCCCAGGTCGCGTTATACCAAAGACTTTAAAAATGGTACTTGATACCTCCTTGCTTAACACTCAGCAATATAAGGTACGTATCAAGGGTAAAGTGGAGCAATCCATGGAAAGGTGTGGTAGCTATTGAAAAGGGAGCATTCCGGTTGCCCTCAACTATGGTCGCCAACTTTACTTACTTTATTAAGGCTGAGACAGTTTTTTTGGAGAGACCATAGGCTAGGAGTATTGTTGTATTTTGACCTTTGGCCCGAGCAAACAGGCCATTACAAAGTGATGCACCGGAAGGAAGTGACACATTCCAATGGCCAGTAATCGAAAGAGATCGGACGGAGTTATAGACGAGATGTGGTAGGGAAAGCCACACCCGGCCGAAGGGGCCCTCGGGAACCCCGATGGAGTTTGGGGACCAGAAAAGATGCTGATAAGATGCAGTAAAGAATGCCTTCATCCAGCAGAGAGCTGGGCCGCTGGGACTCCGGTTGAGCATCAGGAGAACGAGAAAGACACAACGTTGACGGCCATAAGAATGGGGGTCAAAATATTGCAGTTTCTGTTCGGTCTCCAGCTCCCTCTCACACGCAAACCTTGCATAACCCTTTCAAACGTTCCAATAAAATTAGAGGTGAATATTTTTTCTAAAGAAGTCTTCGTTCGTCTGTTTTATTATTGTGTCGTTATGATGCTGTAGATGACAATATAACAGTATTTGTTCCATCTTCCCTCAGTGAAGGGAGTCAAATGCCTTGGAGAAATCTTCAAGTAGGAGTGTTTTTGGCCTGATTATTTTTGCCAGCTGTAATTCGTCGGATTATGCAAATCATCAGAGAAACAGACGGATGCTGAGCGGTGATTTGTAAGGAGCTTTAAAAATTTTAATTGAAAATTATTTGAAAGTCTGTTTAGTGACTACATTTATTGCTCTAAGTTATAAATGAAAAATAAAAAGTTTCCGGTTAATTAGTAATTCTTTAAAGTATAACCTCCTAGTCAGATTGGATTATTCATCAGACGGACAGACAAAGATGAACTAACTAAAATGTTTGAGAAATATAAGTTTTGATGAAAATTATTTGATCAAGTGATTATCAAAAAACCCAGACGTTTTACCAAAAATATAGTTAAATATGCGTTTAGTTACTGCGGCTGGCCTGTCAACTCCATTCAAAGATTAAATTGGTATGAGTCATTATATTTACCTAAATGTGATGAAAACCACTTTAAATTGGCAACGATGACAGCTGAAGATAGATAGATAGATAGAAGAAGGGGCTTAGATAGACATGTCAATAGAGAAATAAAGGAAGAGGCTTTGATAGATAGATAGATAGATAGATAGATATGGTCATTTTTTTTTTTAACTTAATGTAATATTTTTCTCATTCGTTCCTGACAAAATTGTCAATTCTTATTTCTATTAATATTTCATTTCGCAATTTTCATGGTAAACAGTTTTTAAAAAACAATGCCGATTTGTTTTCGTTAAAAAAAAAACATTTATGTTTTCAAATTAACTTGCTTTACGTAATGATCACGGCTCTGTTCATTTTGAAGGTCGACTAGCAGAACATTTTTTTTGACGCCAAACAAATAATAAAGGTATTTTTTGTGAGGAATTTAAGAGTTGTTTCTAAAAATAAGCAGAAACACGCTTCTTCGTCTCGTATCTTGTATCATATAAGATGAACAACATCAGTCTTCAGAAGATAGTCGCTGCTGCTCATTGGCCGGTGAGGTCACGTGAACAACTCTCATCTGATTACTCAGAACGTCGTAATGATTCATTTTTTTTTCCTTTCGTTCTACTCTTTCTTCCATTTTTCAGTGTCCCTGCCAAATAGTCTTACGCTGCCTTTTGTCGTCTGCTTTTTGGTTCTACTTAAAATTAAGTTAAAATTCATGTATGCTATCCTTCTTTTTGCTGTTTTTTTTTTCTTTCCGCTCTTCGTCTCTTCCAAATTCACTTCTTCAACTTTTACAAAGTTCTTTTCCCCGCTCTCACTGTAAGGGCACCTTTAGCATAACGGTTATGATCGTAAGAAATGGAACCGGTTACTCGAGTTCAAATCCTGGATAAAGCTGTTAACATTTCACTTCGTGCAAATGCCCTTGAGAAAGGCATGAATCCACCTGTTCTTCCTCTAGTTTTGGGTAAATAGAAGGGCAGCTTTGGTTCTTGAAATTTGATTAACTAACCAATCTAGAAGGAGGGAAACTTTGAATTCAGACCTGCTGTATGCTGCTTAAAAATTGACCTTGTGTCACATCCTGCTCGTGGCACCTACACAGTAGAACGGACTAGATTCTATAGCCTTGGTTAGGCAACCAGTGTAGGAGAAGGAAAACTCAGCTTAGCACGCTAACAATTACATCACGAGAAGTGCGCATGAAAATTACAAAGGTTAGTTTAGTCTGGTTCACGGCTAGAAATATGGGGCACCCGGTGAGAATTAAAATCATTTGTAATAATCTGCTAGCTGGCCTCGGTAAACATTACAGCACGAGATACGCTCATGTCATTTTCTTAGCTTAGCCTTAGCAAGGCAACCAGTCTAGGAGAAGGAAAATTCTGAATTCAAACCAGCTGTATTCCGATTAAACATTGACCTAGAGCTTTAGGGAATGTAGAGTACCCCTTAACCCCAATTACTTCTAAATCCATTCTGACCCGGGGTCGTAGTACGCGCTAGATACCCATTCATGGGTCAAATAGAACTTTTTGATATTTTGCTAAAGATTATTATTGTTATTGTTTGAAACCACCCAGTTGTATGCAAATTAGTTTCTTTGTTGGGCTTTATGGAATATCAAACATTGTAGGTTATTTAATACCATATCCAGTATATATATATACATGGTCTAATGAGTAGAGTGTTCACCAATGTTCCGGGAGACCGGGGTTCAATCTTAGGTCGAGTCATACCAAAGACTCAAAAAATGTGTGACGGCAAATTGACTAAAATCCCAAAACGGTACTTTATTTTCGCACGTGTGAAGACGGGGCAGTTTGGCACTTGATCCCCTATTGAATAAGTCCTCGTTCAGAGTTTTTCTCTCAGGCATATAAGAACTGGCATATTACGTGAGGGAATAATTTAGGACCAGACTGACCACCGCTGGCAAGAGGTTCCAAATTTCACACTATCACACACCCACCAGGCCGCTTTCTTCCTTCCCCGAGACAATGTAAGATAATGAGCCTATAGGTTTTAGTCGTAATAATATTAATATTGTAGTAGTCGGCAACTCCGGTTCCCCGTGTGATATTTTAGGAATTAATAGGACAATTCTAAGCAAGATAACATAAGCTGAAAAGAAGCATGAAATAACATCATAGACCACATGGTAACATAAAAATACATGAATTCCTTTACTACAGTTATATACACCTTTCAAGGTGTCAAAACATATAATAATTGGACAGTCCACGAATATAAATGTCTTTTCTTGACTTTTATCTTTCTTCAAATTGAGAGAGAGAGAGTGGTAAACGAAATTTGGGTATAAAGGAAAATGGCCCCAAAGTTACTTATCTTATATTTTTTTCGACGGGGTTCCACTGGAGAATCTTTCTTCTTTCACGGCTAATAGACTTTGTTCTGATTTTAATACTGGCTTGAAGGACTTGGGGTCCTTCGTGTCTCAGTAATTCTTTTGTCTTCCACCCGGAGTAAAATGGCTATGGTTCGTCCGCTCGCTACGAACCCTGCTCAAAAACTATTTTTCTTATCCTTCACTTCCGCTGAGGCGAAAGGGGCCCCACTTCCGTTTTGGGGGTCCCAGCCAATCATTTGGCTTCTCTCTCTTTCCCCTTCCGGTGTCCGGCGACCTGAGGTTACTAAGTGCCAACACCTGGTCTCCCCTGTGTGACCCACATTCCTTCCTTAACGGTCACTTTTTTTGACGGCTTGATACTGTCAATTCAAATACGAGTAGTAGTAATTTTATCTCCCTCCTCCCAGTGGGATCTCACGTGACAAATGGTACTTGATGCCGCCTTGCTTAACCCTCAACATTATAAGGTGTGGTAAAGTGGGAGCAATCCAGGGAATGGAGTAGCGCCCTCCGCTACACCTCAGTGTAGTAGCTATTGATAAGGGAGCCTTCGGGCCACCCTCGACAAAGGTCGCCAACTTTACTATATATATATATATATATATTAAATATATATGATTTATAGATATAGATAACATTTTTAAACGAACTAGACCTCATTTCTTGGCGCACAGTTAAATTGTTTCAAGTTTGCGTATGAAGCAGAAAAAAAATTTAATTCACCATCAGTTATTTGTTTGCACACAGTTAAATGGTTATACATATATATGATTTGTAAGTGAATAATTTGTAGGTAATCTTATTTTCAAATGAGTTTGAGTTAATTTGTTTGTACAGAAGTATTATTATTGTTTGCACACAGTTAAATTGCTTCAAGTATTACTATTTTGTTCTAAGAATTAATTTTTATTTATTGCGGACTTTTTTCCTCATCTTGGTAGTTTGTTGGGGTTTTTTTGTGTGTGTTGTTTCTTCTTTCACTACGTTTCGGCCAAATTTCACCTCTGGCTTTCTTCAGGTGATTTACCGCGACCTCGGAAGAAGGCCAAAGGTGAAATTTGGTCGAAACGTAGTGAAAGAAGAAACAACACACACACACACACACACACACAAAAAAAAAAACTACCAAGATGAGGAAAAAAGTCCGCAATAAATAAAAATTAATTCTCAGATTAAGAAGCCTCATCTCAAAACGATTCCAATTAAAGACAAGTATTTTGTTCTAATAATTCTTTTTGATATTAATCGTTTGTTTGCACACACTGAAGTGATTTCAAGTACGGCGTACACAAGTATAGATATAAAAAGTAAAGTAAATTTGGCGACCGTAGTCGAGGGCGACCCGAAAGCTCCCTTTTCAATAGCTACTACACTGGGAGGGCGCTACTCCTTTCCCTGGAGAGTATAGATATAGTGACACACAATTATATAGTTTCAAAAATTGCTATGTGATACCAATAATTCAATTTTTGCGCACAGTTAAATCATTTCTTGTATTCCAATCCAACACGACTAAATCTATTTAGTATTTATTATTTGTTTGCATACACTTAAATGGCTCCAAGTACTGCTATCTAACACTAATAGTTTTATTGGCACACAGTTGAATGTTTCAACTATTTCTATGTAACACCAACTATTCAATTTAACAGTCATTTGTTCACACACAGTTCAATGGTTAAAAAGTTCTATTTGCCCCAGAGATGGGACCCAATAAGATATTACTACTCCGGGCCAGAGTGAACCTGGGAGTAATGGCAATGAATAAGTACTCCACATTCCCCAAAACTCCATGACTAAAGCCTCACCATCAGATGCAGTTAGGTGCCCTATCCAGGACACTCGTTGATGGGTGGGGTCTTACTCCTCTGCAGAGACCCAGTCGGCGAATTCTACCACCCCAGCCGACTGGACCAGTGTGCAAATTATTTATATTATATTACATTGGGATAGTTGATAAATAGTAGTGCTACAGTTATAATAAAAATACTTGAAACCGTTTAACTGTGCAAATAGAATTATTAATGTTAAATAGTAATATATGAAACCATTTGAATGTGTCTAAATAAATGATTAATATCAAATAGATTTATTAGTGTTAGATAGCAATACTTGAAACCATTAAATTGTATGCAAACAAATGATTGATATAAGATAGAATTACCAGTGTTTGATAGAAATACTTGAAACCACTTAACTGTGTGCAAACAAATGAGCTCTAACAACTCATTTAAAAATAGAGTTACCTATAACGTGATCACTTACAAATCATATATATATATATATATATATGAACAAATTTTTGGTACAGTAGAATTTTATAACAGAGGTTATATATATATATATATATAATTATGAATGGAGGAATTGATATATATTAACTTATAAGTTACCATGACAAGAAAATCCGGCACACACCTACACGCAACATACGGAGCACTGAACACCTTATAAGGTCTCATCAGCAGTGCACACCATGATCTCCACCATCGGAGATCGAACCAACAACCACAGTATGCAGAAGCTCTACCACTGGGCCACGTTTAGGCAATGCCGAATTAACATATCATGGTAAATTGCGCGACCACTTGACCTGATGTGTCTTTTTTATAGGTACATATATATATATATATATATATATATATATATATATATATATATATATATATATATATATATATATATATATATATATATATATATATATATATATATATAAACTCGATTATCGAACGACTCTCAAGTCGAATAATTCAGAGTTCGACAAAAAAAAAAAAAAATTGAGCCAAAAAATGCCTTTGTGATCGAACAAATATTCGGAGGTCGAACTGACGAGTTGAGCCGATGAAAACAGAACGCTTGTGCAAACAAGTGCCAAGGCAAACCGAACACGGCCGAACGGTTGGCCGAGTTTTGCCGAGTAGTATCACTTAGCATCAGTCCAAGTTGATTCTCCATTGAACGAGTGTCTGATATTGTGTTTGTGCAAATTCTTCGCTTCGTTTGCGTTGATTCCCTACGTCACGGCTACTTTAACCCTTTGTCCATCGGTGCTAAGAAAGGCAGCACTAATATTAATGGAAAGGCGAAGAAGAAAGTTGTGAGAACAACGATAAAATTGAAGACGGAGATAATCGCCAACTTTGTGAATGGCGCGTAACCCATTACGCTATGGCGAAATCGATGATATCAACTTTTCTCAATAAAAAAAGACTCAATAAAAGCAGCTGATGTTGCGAAAAGAGCGACAAGCGTTGTTAGCAAGCAAAAGCCACAAATAATGGACAAAGTTGAGAAGCAACGGCTGATATTTATTAAAGATCAAGAAATAACCGGTGACACTATAAGCGAAGATATAATCTGTGAAAAGGCATTGGAAATTTACAATGATCTAAAAATTAAACTCTTGCTTCGCCTGCATAAATCCACTTTATACGATTTCTTATGGGAAATATCGTTTCAGTTTTCAAACAAATCAGTAGTCGAATGAATTGTTCGATAAGCGAGGTTCCACTATATATATATGTATATGTATGATATCCAGTCAGCGTCCGAAGACAGTGGGTGTGGATTATTCTTTTATAGAATAGATGAGGAATATCATATTAATCTATGTGAGTGCTCGATGTATGGCTATTCCAACTTTTGTTTCTTAACGCTTTTAACACCTAATATTTGGACCTCCTCTGCCCTCGCCTGTGAACTAAATAAGTTTTTTTTTCTCACATACGAACTGTAACTCCACATTTACTGTTCTGCAACTTCAGGAAAAGCATGTAAAAAGTCATCTGACGAGACGGAGAGTATAGTAATATTCTCCGCCGAAATAAATTTATAATGACGGTTTAACCAGGTTTGAGTTTCCAACCGATTACACTATATATATATATATATATTGGATTTGTCATTGAATAACCCACGAGGGTTGATATTCCATAAATATCCATCAACCAACCAACCTAACCGACTCTAGTTATTGGTAAATATTTGGAAAAACTAAGTTCTTTGTCTTTATGATGGCAACCAGTCTAGGAAAAGGAAAGCAGTGAATTCTTTTACTTCTTGTGTCTTCATTGTCATCATTTTCTTTTCTTTTTTTCTTTGTTTGTTTGGTTTAGTTACTTTATTTAATGGCATAACAACATTCGTGGGGTATTTAATGCCAAAGCTATCTATGAAAAAGAACAGCAGTGATAGCTGGGAGGATTAGGAGGTTCATGCCTTTCTCGAGAGTATTAGTCTGAAAATGAACGTAATAGTAGCGCAACTAGAGTTCGAGCTCGCTTTCTGAAATGTGGCTCCTGCACGTTAACCGCCACACCACGAATAGTCCCTTCCCTTTTTGGTCTTTTTTACGTTGACAATTTTTTTTTTGTTTCCTTATTTTTGACTTTTTTCTTCCTTTGTTTTTTTTTATTTTTTTATTTTTTTATTTTGTGGGGGCGGAGATGGGGTTAGTTTTTTTTTTTTCTTCATTTTCTTTGTTGAATTTCTTTTTGTCGTTATCTATTTCTTTATATTTATTAATCCATTCTCTTCTTCCTTTTCCTTTTTTTTTTCTTTGTTTCTTCTTGGTTTCTTGCATTTTATTCCAATCTCCTTCAGTCTGTTCATATCGATCAACAATCAATAAATCCATGTTGGATTGATTTTATTGGTACGTCAACCGTTCTTGGGTTATTTTATGCCTGGAGGTTAGGGAATTGCATTCATTATACGTTTATATCTACATTTTTTGTGTTGTTGTTTCTTAAAATGTATTTGCTCACAGTTATATATCAAGTATTCGTACCTCACACAACAATAGCCCAATCGGCTGGGACTGTATGATACATCGACTGCGCCTCTGCAGTGGGGTAAGACTCCCTCGACGAGTGTCATGGACAAGACATCAAACAATCTGATGGTGAGGCACCAGTAATGTCGGAGCTTTACCATTGCTCCCCGCCCCACTCTGGCCCCGAGAAGTAGTATCTAATAGGGTCCTTTCTTTGGGTCAAATAGAACTGTTTAACATTTAAACTGTGTGCAAACAAATTACTTATGCTAAATTGAATTGTTATGAATAGAACTGTTTGATCATTCAACTATGTGTAAACAAAGGACTGATGTAAAATTGAATTGTTAGTGATAGATAGCAATACTTGGAACTATTTAACTTTGTTGACTTACGCGAAATTGAATTGTTAGAAATAGAACTGTTTGATTATTTAACAGTGTACATCTACAAAATAAGTTGACTGATTACATATTTAATATATATGTAAAAACCAGAGCTGGTATTAAATAACCAACAGTGGTTGATATGTCATAAAACTAAACTTAACACAAATAACTTTTACACAGTTGAATGGTTTCAAGTATTTCTATCTAATACTAATAATTATATAGTTTCAAGTAATTATTTCTATTTGATAATAATCATTTGTTTATGGTTTCCTGTATCAGACAATAAAGTAAAGTTGGCGACTCTAGTCGAGGGTGACCCGAAGACTTCCTTTTCATTTGCTACTACACCGAGGTGTTTGGGGAGAGCACTACTCCTTACCCTGGATTGCTTCACTTTACCCTTGATCCTCACCTTATAATGCTGAGTGTTAAGCAAGGAGATATCAAATACCATTTTTTAAGACTTTAGTATGACTCGACGGGAGATAGAACCCCAATCTCCCTGGGCATTGGTGAATACTCTTAGTAAACAATTATAGCTTCAAGTTACTATTCTTAATAAAAATAATTTACTGTTATACATCGAATATTCCGATCAAATATTAATATATATTTTTTTTTAAGGTTCTATTTCACCCCTAGAGGGGACCCGAACAAGTATTACCACTCTGGATCTGTAATGAAAATGAAGGAGTACTCTATACTCCCCAGATCTCCAGAAAATGAGTTTCACCATCAGATGCAGTTCAGTGTCATATCCAGATTATTATTTAGGGTGGTCTTACGTCGTTGGATGAAGATACAGTCAGCATATTCCCAGCCCCGATGATAGAGCGTTCATCTATCTATCTATCTATCTATCTATCTATCTATGTTTATGACTGTCTATTTAGTCGGATCATATCTATCTATGTATCTATCTATCTGTGTTTATAACCATATTTACCAACCCCTCCGCTCGGGCAGGATATGACACAAGGTCAATTTTTATGCGGAGTTTAACAGGTTTGAATTCAGAGTTTTCCTTCTCCTAGACCAGTTGCCTCACCAAGGCTGAAGAACCTAGTCTGCCCTACTATCTGTGTTTATAACTGTCTATATCAGTCTGATTTGATCATATCTTTCTATCTATCTATCTATCTATCTATCTATCTATCTATCTATCTATCTGTGTTAATAACTGTCTATATCAGTTTGATCATTTCTATCTATCTATCTCAGTCTGATCGGATCATATCTATCTATCTATCTATCTATCTATCTATCTATCTATCTATCTATCTATCTATCTATCTATTTGTGTTAATAACTGTCTATATCAGTCTTATCTATCTATCTATCTATCTATCTATCTATCTATCTATCTCAGTCTGATCTGATCATATCTATCTATCTATCTATCTATCTATCTATCTATCTATCTATCTATCTATCTATCTGTGTTAATAACTGTCTATATCAGTTTGATCATATCTATCTATCTATCTATCTATCTATCTGTGTTAATAACTGTCTATATCAGTCTGATCTGATCATATCTATCTATCTATCTATCTATCTGCGGACCAATCGACATATCTTGTTTTATCATTCCATTCAATGCCACTTAGTAAAGTACATTATTGTGAAAGCTTTAGAGACACAGGCGTATTATAAAACCGACGCATGCGCAATCACTGCAACTGATTTTGACGCTATGTCCCAGCCCTAAATACATACCTCACATTCTAATTCCATTCTGTGAGATGGGTCGTAATTTATTCTCGACCGACCCACCGTTGTTGTGTCAAAGCCCCAACTGGGCTGATCGCTACAGGCGCAGTAAACAAACGATACTCAAGTTCCTAACACATTCCACACCCTCAATAACCGAAGAATTCTACAACAGATGCTGCGAGCCTCCAGAAAAAAAAGGGAGACATTCAAAGAATTCTTTGCGGCTTTTTGGTAAGTTGCAGGTAAATTTATCTGCAGTGCAAAAACATCGACTTGCGACAAACTTTGTTGCAACCCAGGAAACTGATTTATTCTTTTATCACCATCCCAGTTGTAAATAACACAGACATCATGGAATGCGCTGACAAATACGATTTTATGCCGTACACCTTGCTCGTTAGTAAAAAAAAAAAAAGGTCGACTTTTTCAGATTCGATTAAAAAACAGGCTAAATCATTAAAAAATTGAAAGCTTAGTCGGCTAGGACAGTAGAATACACCTGACTGCATCTCAGCACACGTACCATAGCCAGATACGGATATGCACAATAGAGAGATGCACAATCTTTCTATGATCACTTTTCCATCTGCCCCCACCCCCATCTCGTGCGGCGCCTGTAGCGCACAAATTCGTCTGGCCTCTGCGAGCCCCGAAAGTCGACCCTTTTCGTTCGGTGTCCAGTTCTCAACTACCTGACTTTTTCAAAATCCCCAAAATCCTCCGTGCGCTTCCGGTGCGTGATGTCACCCGCACTCTCTAGCCTCGTTTCCCATCTGGGCTATTGTGACATCTCTGAGTGACAAGTCCGCTTCGCCCGCGCGCGTGAACACCTGCGTTAATGTTGCACCTAACTAACCCATGCACTGAGCCGAAAGGTTCTCAGCCTAACTAAACCCAAAGGCATAAAACGAAATCCCTCGGCCATTATATTACACATAAGGGTAAGACCTTCTTTGATGAGTGTCCTGGTTATGACACTAAACTTCAATGAACGAGCGAACACACTTCTTTATAAAAATATACCTCTCACACTTTATTCGAAAGGGTTGATGTTGGTTGTGTGTGAGAGGTGAGTTGGAGACGGTGACAGATTGCTATATATTGACCCCAAGTTCTTCTCGCGACCATAGAAGCAATTTCTTTCTCATCTTGGCTGGGCTGCTCAACCGTGGGTCGCTGAGGGCCCAAGCCCTCTGTCTGGAGCTGGTTCTCACTCCGCGGGCGTCCTATCTCTAACTGCGACTGGAACTGAACTGACTCATACTGCAACTGCAACTAGAACTTGAACTGACCCAAGCCGTCTGTGGTACCTGGTTATATAATTGTCTGACGTTCACCTGCTTCCTGTGGGCGTACGCATCTGTACCGAATTCAACCACGTCTACAGGTCAAGGTGATATTCCGATATCTTCGACCGGATGAACCTGTTTCGCTGTTACACAGGTGCATTTCTTGATGGACGGCTCGGTCGAGGGTCAATATGCTACAATAGGACGCTAGAAACTTATGATATCAGCTGCCCTAGTAGACGAAAACTCAGTATTCAAACCAGACCTGCTGAGAGATGGGCTCTGCTAAGTTATTCTAACCCAAGATATGCTATATGAGTAGCACCACCATCTGCAAATTTAATAGTTTTCTTCTTTTTTTAAAATTTGATTTTAATTTTTTAATTTATTTATTCGTTCCCTACAAATATACACTTACAAGAGATGAGATTTCCGAACCTCTAGGCATAAAATAACCCCAGACAGGTTGATACGCCGTTAAAATCAATCGGTTTATCACTTCTTTATACAGGCATCTTTCTTAACGCGAAGGCACATTTTAAGTAAGTAGGCCACAATAGAAGAGCACCTAGCTTGGTATTTATGTTCTTTGTACGGGTTGCTCTCCAACGTAAGCGAAAAAGAAAGAGATAAAAAGAAGATAATCCGTCATGTATCTATGATTAAAAGAGATTTGACGAGACATTAGATGAACGCCCTCTGGGCCGGAGAAGAGTGTTTTACAGCGGCTAAGCCAAGTTTTAACCTTCGTCCAGATGATAATATCTTTGGCTCCTCTTATCTACTAATTCGCTACTCTCCTTTGGGGATTCTTTGCACCTTGACGCCATCCATCTCTGTACATTATCTACGACAAAGAAAGATTAACGTCGATAGAAAAGGAACAATTATTTAATGCAACTGATTATTATCATTGTTTTTTTTTTATTCTTGGCCAGGAAATACGACACGTATTTACTAAGTTTTTTTTAGCCAAGAACATGAAAACTGGGACATCTACGAGGAAAAAAATTACCTCACCACAAGCGATTTGATTGTCTGATAAAGTCAAAAAATTTCGCGATATAGCAGGAAATGATCAGGAAATACTTGTTTATAAAGTTTAACTTAGTCTGGCACAAGGCTGATGTTGAAGAGCATTCAATGTGTATTGAAATAGTGTTGTATTCTCTCATACAAATACAAGCGGAAAGATAATCAAACATAATTTACGAACTTCAATGAACGAACGAACACACTTCTTTATATAAATATATCTCTCATTTTATTCTTTAAAGGGGCCCACTGTTTGCTGTTTGTTGAGAGATAGATGGAGAGACATATACTCAGTGAGGGGACATCTTCTTGTTCCATACCTTCTTCCGAGAGCCAGGAGGTGCCAACGCTTGCACCTCTTTGCAAGCCGAGACGCCTCCGATCGGCTGCGTGTCCCACGCTCGACTGCGATTCTCTGCACTCTCTCTAAATCTGACTACGTGGTTCTCGTCACGTGGTCTCCTTCCGGCTACACACCTGTTGTACCCGAGTGCCCTGATGTGCTGTCATGTCCGTAACTGCTTGTCAAAGCACACGGGGTCACTAGGAACGAACCGAAAATCCATGTCGTATGTTATATAACAATAGCTAATTGGGAAAGAAAAAATTAGGTAGTAGTGATGAATAAGGATTTTGAATGAAATCGCAAAGCTGATATCCGGTCTTCTTAACGGGGTTTAAAATATGCCAAATATATTTCTTTCAGAGGAGTAAGAACCCCCCCTCCTCCAAAAGGAGTGTCTTGGACATAACATTACACAATATCCTGTGGTGAGGCTCCAAATCCTTTGCATAAATAATTCTATATAACATTACTCATTCGTTTGCACACAGTTAAATAGATCCAAATATTGCTTTGCATCAAATACAAATAATTTAATCTAATATTTATCAGTTGTTAGGACATGGTTAGATAGTTCTATTGGATTCTGACAGCTACTATCACTCCGGGTCCGAGTGGATCTGGGAGTAATGGTCACTCAAGAATTGTAGCCTCTCCATGAAACAGTTCAGTGTCATATACAGATAGTTCTATAGGATTCTGACAGCTACTATCACTCCGGGTCCGAGTGGATCTGGGAGTAATGGTCACTCAAGAATTGTAGCCTCTCCATGAAACAGTTCAGTGTCATATACAGATAGTTCTATAGGATTCTGACAGCTACTATCACTCCGGGTCCGAGTGGATCTGGGAGTAATGGTCACTCAAGAATTGTAGCCTCTCCATGAAACAGTTCAGTGTCATATACAGATAGTTCTATGGGATTCTGACAGCTACTATCACTCCGGGTCCGAGTGTATCTGGGAGTAATGGTCACTCAAAAATTGTAGCCTCTCCATGAAATAGTTCAGTGTCATATACAGGACACTCATGGACAATATTCTACTGCCCTAACCGACTGGCTGGTATTAGTTAGGAATACTTAATATGCAACTGTGTGCAAAAAAAAAAATCCTATGAAACAACTGCAAAGAATATAAATGTACAAAGAACCCATTTTATAAACCTGTAAGCATGAAATAACCCTTAACGGGTTGACATGCCGTTAAAATCAGTCAATCTATCAAAACTAAAAAGAAGAACGAATAGATATCTAGCAAACATAAGAAATTAAGATATCATCAAGGTAAACAATTTCCTTTGACTTTCTCTCACCATCCGTTCCAATTGGCCACTGTTCTTGGTAAGTCCTCTAGACAGCACCCAGTGTCCCCTCAGTATTGATGAATCTAAATTTTTTCTGGTAGACCAACAGTGGTGGGTATATGTGTAGGAGTTCATAGAAGAACGTCGCTCATTAGTTTGTGTTTACTTATCAGCAGTGCCCAGCATATCTTGTCTTTACAGGATGGTTTGTGAGATGGAAGGTAAATGGCTATATAGTTGTGTTGCATATTGACCCCGGCCGAGCTGTCAAAATAAGAAATGCACCTGTGTAAATAACAGGTGCATCCGGTCGAGGATGTCAGGGATAACCTTGACGGTCGACGGTTTGAATTGAGTGGGTGGAAAACAATAACGTAACTCGGTGCACAGGAAGTTCGAGTTAGTTGGAGAGAAGATGCTGGAATGAGAACCATGTCCCAGCAGAGGCTGGGCCCCCAGGCCCCCGGTTGAGCAGCCCAGGAGAACGGGACAGAAAGGCTGTGATAACCAGAAGAGTAGGGGTCAATATGTTGCAGTTTTTATTCGGTCTTCAACTCCCTCTCACACACAACCCTTTCAATAAAGTGAGAGGTATATTTTTCTAAAGAACTGTGTCCGCTCGTCTTTATTGCGTCGTTATGTTTCTGCATGCATCGGCATATGAGTATACAACAGTTGTTGTTTTATAGGGTGCTACTTCCAAGATTCGTCCAAAACTGCACTGAGCATCCCATAAAGTTTTTTCTTCTAGTTTTTGTTTGAGTCCAGCTGGTGTTACCAAAGAGTAGTAATGACTCGGCTATAGCTAAGAAGAATTCCTCTTTTATTTTATCAGATATAGAAGAACTTTATATCACACAAGTGTCTTATTTATCCATTTGTAAGGTCAGTTTTCACTTGAAAAAAAAAACCATTGCAGATATTGGCTATTAATGGGTACTTTTTTGTTTTGTTCATTCCCGGTCTATGAAGGTTGACGAACCCTAAAAGAAAATACGGGTGGAACTTTATTAGGTGAATGAAATTGGAGATATGGCTATTATGTCAGTTTCGCTTAAATTAGTCTGATTATAACAAAAGCTCATGAAAACTCATGTCAGTTTAACAGTAAACTCCCCTTACCAACCTCCTGCTCTCTCTCTCTCTCTCTCTATATATATATATATATATATATATATGTTTGTCTCTCTGTCTCGTTGTCTCTGTCTCCCCTACAAGTTTTCTCCATGATTCGGCATTCTGTCTCGAGTATGAAATTCCCCGAGGGGCAGCTTAAGTCAGATGCCACTAATTCTTGAGCTTCGTTATAACAATGCTTGACTATTACTGCTTGTCAGTGGGATCATCACGCCAAAAATTGATGCCAATTTCGTTCCTTAGAGGGCGCCATCTACACTAACCTTGTACCATGGTGTCAGACTTGCTGAAATTTAGATAGTATGTATTCATCCGACCTCTCTGCCAGTCAACTGGGGGTGTAGAATACACCGACTGCATCTTGACAGAGGGGTAAGACTCCTCCCCAACGAGTGTCTAGGATATGACACTCAACTGGATGTGATGATAAGGTTTCAGTCTTGGAGCTTTGGGGAATTTGGAGTACCCCTTTAGTGCCATTACTCCCATGTCCATTGTAACATAGAATGGTAGTGCCTATTAGGGTCCAATCTATGGATCAAATAGAACTATTTAACCATAACCTGTGTGCATATATAAATATATATATATAATGGTTTGGTTTGGTTTCTTTGTTTAATGGCCTATCGACCTTTGTCGGTTATTTAATGCCAAAGCCATTCTCCCAGAAGAACAGTAGTGGTACAAGTTAACCCATAGCTGGGAGGATAAGGGGGTTCATACCTTTCCCAAGGGTATTTGCACGAAAGTGAACGTAATAGCGCGACTGGAGTACGAACTCGCTTACAACGATTCCGCAGTCCATCGCTTTAAACATTACACCACACACACACACACACACACACACACACACATATATATATATATATATATATATATATGAACAGGATTTGGTATCAAATAAGCTACAAGAGTTGATATGCCCTTAAACCCGGCCAACCAAACAACCACTATATACAACCGGCAAATTCAGATATTGATGGAAGATCGTGACCCACTTCCATACACATAAAAAAATGGATGTGAAATTCAATTTGAGTATATATATATATATATATATATATGGGTTTGTAGTTCTTTGCTGCTGCATAGATCTATCCGCGCTGGTAAGATTTTTTTTTCTTTATTCTTCTACAGGCATAAAAGGAGAAAAAATGTTCAGCGATTTGATTAGCAATGCAAAGAAGAAGAAGAAGAAGAAGAAGAAGAAGAAGAAGAAGAAGAAGAAGAAGAGAAATCTCTTCGTATTTCTCGGGAAAGTGTGGAGAGTAGCGGAAGAAAAACGATAAGCCGTAGCAGGTGCAACAGATCAAGCGGGATCCCAGTTAGAATCGTAGTCTCTCCTTCCGGTAAAGGTTGCATTGTAAATACATTCACGAAAGACGTATATGTTTTTTTTTTCTTATTGTCTTTCGAATTAGACCCGAACTTTTTCTTTCCAGTGGGGAGTCTCTGTGCTACAGTGGCTAATGTGCTGGACGACGATATCGTAGTAAAAGAGTTCGAACTCAAATAGGACTATTACGTTCACTTTCGGACTAATACTATTCGGAAAGGCATGAATCCACCAGTCCCTTAAGCTATTGGATAAATAATGCTACTACTGTTCTACAAGGATAGTTTTAGCATTAAATAACCCACGAAAGTGGATACCCCATTAGAAAAAGCAACCAAAACCGAACCTTTCTTTCTGGAGAGGGAATCCACGTGGTGTAGTGGCTAACGTTCTGGACTGCGACATTTTAGTAAGCGAGTTCGAACTCCAGTCGGGCAATCACGTTTACTTTCGGATTAATAGCTTTCGGAATGGTATGAATCCACCCCCCCATTTATTTCCCCCCGGACCTATGAATTGAATAAAACGGTGTAACCCGGATATAAGAGAGTTGTCGGGACCGGATACTAAGTATCTTATATCCGAGTTTGGTGTTTTGCGTAGGTAACACAGGCTCTAATTTGGGACCACATAAGATATCTCTTATATCTGGTCTCTCATATCAGGGTCTCTTATCTCCGGGTTAAACTGTACCACTTTTTTTCTTCTCCAAGGATTGCTTTGACATTAGATAGTCCACAAAGCTTGATATGCCATTAAACAAAGAAACAAAAGCATCTACCTTATTCTTTTCATCTATCTTCCCCTATTTTTTTAACGACTTTCCCCCTAATCGGATTAAAGAAACGGATATTTAAATGTTATTTCAAACATGCCACCCGTGTTATCAAAGCATGGCAACATCATTAACATAAATACTCACTGAAAGTTGTATAGTCGATATTTGGTTGAAATAGAAGCACAAGTATCATCCTGGACCGTTGTTTCATCGAGAATGTAATAGGTTCCTGGGTCGTCTACAGTGGGGCCCCGTTTAAGAAAGGCAGACTTGACACTGTAAGGCCCCCGTCTTTGGCTGGGCCACCTTCGGGTAGGCGAGCAGCATCGACACCTTTCCCCACCCCTGCATATGTTTAAGCTATAATCAGGCATACGTGCCTGGACCCAGATTTGGGTGCAAGTTTAGCTAGGCTCATCAGACCCACATTGCACTAAGTGGACCGATGACTAGTATAGTCCTGCTTGGCTCAAACTTCGGTTCGTGCCCGACCTTCCCCTCCCCTAAATCCCCACGACAATCGACCTTCGGGTCACTGACCTTGTGTCAAGTCCTGCCTGGAGGGAGACAGCGACAAATATTAGGTTCCGGGGTCGTCTAGAACACAGCCACACAAATATATATATACGAGGATCATTAAATAAGTTTCCAGACTTTTTTCATATGGGCACTTTTATTGATAGTACACACATGAAACTCTAGTCCCCTTCGAACTAATCTCCTCCGGCTGCAATGCACTTGTTGTAACGTTCCAACAACTTCTTCAAGGCCCCATGGAAGTCCCCTTGTGTGAGAGTGTCAAGGACCTTCGTCACAGCCTCTTTCATCTCCTCAATTCTCTCATAACGACAGCCTGTGAGCTTAGGGAATAAGCAAAAGTCACAGTGAGCAAGGTCTGGACTAAAGGGAAGCTGAGGAACTGTCTTGATGCCCATCTTAGTCAAATAGTCTGGGATATGATGGAGTTGTGGACTGGTGCATTGTCCAAGTGGAAATACCACTGACCCGATTTAAAGAGTGCTGACCTCTTCCCAATGAATCTCTTCCTGAACTCCCTTAAAACCTCAACATAGTAACCCTAACCCTAACCCTTTGGCTAATCAACTGTGGTGTATTGACTTCCTTACTCCTCCCACACCTCTCATCACCCCTCACAGACTCCCTGCCTTCCTTGAATCTCTTAGGCTTCTCAAAAACTGATGCTCGATTAATACAAGATGTTCCAAAAGCAGTCTGAAACATTCCATACGTTTCTGTGGGATTTTTTCCAAGTTTAAAACAGAATTCTATTGCATATCGTTCTTCTAAAATGTCCTCACGTCCAGATTGCATTTTTGAAATTCACCAGCTGTGACAATCAGGCTTTAGTAGTGTGTATTCCAATTGCTGCTGTAGCTGTTCTTTTGAATCTGAAATCATAAAAATTGGAGACTTATCTTATAAGATGTATAGCAATAACATACTGAATTTTCAAGCGTCCATGACAATTTAAAATGCCTGTACAAAAAAGTCTGGAAACTTATTGAAGGCACCACGTATATATATATATATATATATATATATATATATATATATATATATATATATATATATATATATATATATATATATATATATATATATATATATATATATATATATATATATATATATATATATATATATATATACTACGAAGCTGAAATTTTATCGGGCCTGTATTATAGTACATAATTACGTCTAATTTTTACATTGTGGAGGCGTTCGTGGTGTCATGAATAACGGCGTAGGCAACAGGAGTTCAAATCCTGGTCGAGACTGTATGCATTTTCACATTGCGCTCATACACTTTGGAAAGCTTTGAATCCAATTATTTTCCCTTTAGCTATTTGTAAATAGTAAAGAAGACTGAGCTCTTCAACTTTGGTAAGGCGACCAATCTAGTAGAAGGAAAACTTTGAATTCAAACCAGCTAAACTCCGCTTAAAATTGACCTTGTGTCACATCCTGCGCGTACGGAGGGGTGGGTAAATATATATGTATATTACATAGAAATGTAGAAGAATGATTAATCTTGAAATTGTACAGAAATAACATATCAACTAAATTGTGTTGCTCTGAATTCTCTAAATGATTTTCACAATTTCCTGAATGATTTAAGGGATGAAAAGAAAAAATTAAGGTGTTTTACAAGGGTGAGTCAAAAGTCTAGCAATATTTTGTCATGTGGTTATTTGCAGCGCTAATAGCACGAGACCGAAGCAGTACAAGCTGTAGTAGATGCCTACAGTGGTAGATAGTATTGTGGTTGTTGGAGCGCTGACACTTTATAATTGTTACCTAGTGAGTTGTAGCTGTTTTTTTTTTCCTTTTAATATTGCAACCCTGGACTTTTTTGAGGGGAGCTTTGCGGCCCTCAGGTTGAAAAGGTTGGGGACCCCTGCGTTATAAACTTGTAACGGCTTTAATCAAAGAAAAATCAAAGAGGGTCATCAAAAAATGACTTTTTTAACACAATTATATAGTATTTGTACAGTGACCATCACGAGAAAGAGGAAGAGGGAACTAATTAGTATAATTATAGATATAACAATGACACTAATTGGTATAAAGTTTAATTACAGATATGCAAATGAGAAGTTAAAAGGCTTCAACTTTGTGACAAGAGCCAAAGTTGAATGTCTTATTTGTTTGTGAGTTAGTCACCTCATAATATAAATGACTTGAGTTATAGCCAACAAGTTTTATATGGTTACTTATAAGAGCCCGTAACTTGTCTGATGTGTTCCTTCTATCAACCTGTTCATTTAATACTGATATTACATCTTTTTTGGGGATTGCAAACATCATCAAATATCTCATTCATAAATTATGTAGTTGGTAGTATCGAGGTAGTTGGTACGCTGACACGTTGTGCATTGCTTCATGTGTGTGCAACATAGTCATATTGGAGAATTCATGCTTTATGAATTCGAACTGAGCCATAACGCCGCGGAAGCAACTGAAAATATCTATTGTGCGAAAAGTGAAGGCTTAAAATCGTCGATTCCGAGGCCGTGCTCAAATATAGCATAAACAAGGATTTTAAGTAATTATTTTAATTATCTTTTTAATTTAATGATTGTGTGCTAGTTAAAAACCTCGAGTTTTACTGCATAAGTATAAGTTTGCGTTGGAAGGGTCAGGTGAGTAAACGTTGGGTGCATTCGATGTCAGCAGCTGTCAAAATATGAAATTAACAGGTTTGTTTTGAAATAGGATGCAAGGGAAATATCAAAAATAAGCATTTGAATACGATGGTAGCTGATTAGTTGTTTGAATTTTTGAGATGAAGCTGGATGATTTTTATCATTAAGGGTTTTCGGACTTTTGTCTTCATCTTTATTGTTATTTCCACAACGTTTCGGCCGATATGTCCTCCGCCCGGAACTTCGAACTACGTCCTTTATTGGATCCACGGGAGTCGGCTGTTCTGATTCCGTTAGCCATAACCGGGTACAAGTGTTAAGTATTCCTGTATTGTTACTTGCCTGTAGTCAAGATTGAACCTGCAACCACTAGATGATTGTCTCCTATATATATATATATATATATATATATGCGCGCGCGCGTGCGTGTGTGTAGTTAGGCAGCAGTCGTTCATTTAAGCATGTTTCATTAAATAATAAAGACAAATTTTGTCTGTATAATTAATTCATTTACGATCCTTTCAAGTTTTCTGATAAGTGTCTTAGTTTCAGCTTGAAATTGGTAGACAAATTTCCCAAAATTGTTCCGAGCGCTTTAGGACCCTTCACACACACACAAACACACACACACACACAAACACACACACACACACACACACACACACATATATATATATATATATATATATATATATATATAAAGATATATGTATATAAAACTAGAAAAATCTTAATTAGCTTTCAGATGTTTATAGTTTTATAAGAAGTGATAGTGTATCGTCACAATAAGATTTTTTAGCGATGCCCTTCTTTTTTTTGAACGACCTTCGTACGCACATATACGTGTGTGTGTGTGCGTGTGTGTGTGTGTGTGTGTGTGTGTGTGTGTGTGTGTGTGTGATAAAAATTAGTTGAAAACTGGATAAATCAAATCTTACAACGGGTTCAGTAGTAATATTTCCTTCCTTATTCAAGTAAGAACTTCTTCAAATACCCTAAGTGTTCTTCCTTGAATAAAGAACGAAATATTACTACAAAATCGGTTGTATTTGATTTATCCAGTTTTCAACTTGTTTTTATCATCTTGTCAGATGTACCAAAATCTACGATTTCTCCATATATGTGTGTGTGTGTATCTCTGTGTGTGTCTGTGTGTGTGTATAAAAACCGTTTCTACGTTTTGACGCAAGCAAGCACTTTGGTTATTATCGCTGGGTTGTTTAGAAAATACACAGGGTGAACAGGAAGTTAAAGGAAGAATCGAGACCGCTTATACCACAGCACAGCCGAAATCGGCTTGTGTACATAGAGGAGTTATTGATAATCGAAGAATTTTGGTATCACTCGGATTTCAGTGGAGATCACCAGTTGCATATTATTCTTATTAGATTGGAATACTTGAAACCATATAACGGGGGACAAATTATTTGTATTTGATTGGAATACTTGAAACCATATAACGGGGGACAAATTATTTGTATTATGAATAGTTACGTGATGGTATAATTGTTTAAAAATGATAATTAGTATTAAATTGGAACAGTCTCTTGAAACTACATAATTGCTAGCAAAAACAAAAGAATTTCTTCGGTAATAAATAACACAAGAAGGGTTGAGATGACGTAAAACAAACCAACGAACCATCCAACCAACCAAACAGCCTGATTGTTTCTGGACTTGATAGTGGACTTTAAAATAGACTAAATTTTTCATCACATACTGAAGATGAAGTTTCTGTTGAATAAAAAAAAAAGAAGAAACAAGGAAAAAAATTGGTGGGGGGCGAAAATGTGTGGCATAAAATTGCAACAAATAATCTTGAAATTTTGAAGAGGATTAAATTTTCAGCATTTTCATACCTGCTTCAGGATTCTGTCTGGTTTAAAACGTGTTTTATAAAATTGGAAACTATTTATTCATCAACTCTCATAATTTTGAAGAGAATTAAATTTTCTACATTTTCATAGCAGCTTCACGATTCTATCTGGTCTGAAACTTATTTTTTTATAAGATTGGAAACCTGATTTATTTTCTTATCTCCGTATATATTAATATATTCATATTTTTTTCTTTGGTCGGAGAGTGCTAAAACAGAGGCAGCTCAAAAAATGACTTAAATAATAAGTTTCTCTTTAATATTACTTAAAGAGTTCATTTGTATTTATTTAAGTAACTCCCACATGAGACGAGATATCAAATGCCTTTTTGATGTGTTAATTATACATCAAGTTATACATGTACTAATGGGTGCCAAATGTAAGAATGTGTATGTTGAAGAGGAATATAGATGAAGAAACTTTGGGGAGGGGGGGTTGATGGTGTACGAGAGATGAGGGGGGTGCGGTCAATTTGAGCGGAGAAAGAAAACATAACAGAGCTGAGTTTTTCAGTACATGTTCGTCAATGGGTGTATTAATTGAATTGGGGTGTCAATACGGCCATGTTTATTAGGCCGGGTAAAAGAAAGAAAGAAAGAAAGAAAGAAAGAAAGAAATGGAAGAAAGAAAGAAATGGAAGAAAGAAAGAAAGAAAGAAAGAAATGGAAGAAAGAAAGGAATGTCGAAAATAAAGAAAGAATGAATGAAAGTTTATATATACATATATATATATATATATATATATATATATATATATATATATATATTCTTTCCTTCATTCATTCATTCATTCCCTAATAATAATCAGTCATTGTTTATATATATATATATATATATATATATATATATATATATATATGTGTGTGTGTGTGTGTGTGTGTGTGTGTGGTTAGAGTGTTCGCCAATGGCCCAGGTCGAGTTATACCAAAGACTCAAAAAATGGTATTGATGCCTCCTTGCTTAACACTCAGCAATATAAGGTATGGATCAAAGGTAAAGTGGAGCAATCCAGGGAAAGGAGTAGCTCCCTCCCCTACAACTCGGTGTAGTAGCTATGGAAAAGGGTGCCTTCAGGTCACCCTCGATTAAGGTCGCCAACTTTACTTTTTTACTTATACAGAGAGAGAGAGAGAGAGAGAGAGAGAGAGAGAGAGAGAGAGAATATGAAAAATATCAATGCGGAGAGATTAGCAGAATATATATATATATATATATATATATATATATATATATATATAAAAGAACGGATTTTTGAAGCGAGAAAAATAGTGTCATATATATATATATATATATATATATATATATATATATATATATATATATATATATATATATATAACCAGATAGAAATAAAGCAACAAAACATCTCAGATTAATTTTTCTAAATTAAGAGTGAGAGTGAGAGAGAGAGAGAGAGAGGAGAGAGAGAGAGAGAGAGAGAGAGAGAGAGAAAGAAAGAAATCCAATGGACAAAGCTGAAAATAATAACAGAGGTAAAAGCGTGCAAAAGCATAAAATTCTACAAGGCTACGCATGCGCGCGCACATCTGCGCACGCGTCCATAAACGCTGAAGAAACACCGCTTCGATGGAAATGCAACCGTTGATAGTATCAATTTAAAAACGCTAACTTTACCCCAACTGGGAATTACTGTCAGCCACGCATACCAAATAAGTACATATGCCACGTAATCCTTTCGGGACAGGCATTTATTTAGGCATTAAGTTTTTATTTTTTACATAGAGGGAGAGGAAATACAAAGGAACCTTAATAGCTTATATATATATATATATATATATATATATATATATATATATATATATATATATATATATATATATATATATATATATTCAATCTGCCATTTCATCTATTTCTTAATATTTTTCATTCATTCTCTTCATATATATATATATATATATATATATATATATATAGGGAGAGAGAGAGAAAGAAAGAAGGTGTATGGGGAGAGACAAAGATAAAAGAGAGACAAAGAGGTGCAGCTTCATCACGTGACTTCTGCATTTACTTTTATATATATATATATATATATATATATATATATATATATATATATATATATATATATATATATATATATATAATAAAACAAAATAAAAAGAAACTCACAAATATAAGGTTTTGATCAACAACCATGAAACTGAGTCGTGAGTTTTATATCTTATTTTATAATTGACATATACTGTAATATTGCAATGCAATTCTCTACACTGTAAAGATTTTCCAGGTGAAAACTTTTTTAATATTAAATTATAATCACAATTTTAATTGTTAATATATATATGTGTATGCATGGATTTTTTGTACATATATATATAGATATATAAGCGTGTGTGTGTGTGTTGTGTTGTGTGTGTTGTGTGTGTGTGTGTGTGTGTGTGTGTGTGTGTGTGTGTGTGTGTGTGTGTGTTGTAAAAAGTTTGAAGTAATTCTAGAAGTGTATTTGGGATTGACTCTGCTCTTTGTTGCTTATGCAATCAGTCAAATGTGTATTTATTAAAGGGAAATTATATATATATATATATATATATATATATATGTATATATATATATATATATATATATATATATATATATATATATATATTGTCAACCGCAGACAGATCTGTTTCGTTCTATCAGAACTCATCAGTGTGGATAGACAGGCAAGATTCCCGAATATATATATATATATATATATATATATATATATATATATTGTCAACCGCAGACAGATCTGCTTCGTTCTATCAGAACTCATCAGTGTGGATAGACAGGCAAGATTCCCGAATATATATATATATATATATATATATATATATAGCTTTGTCAGAACAAGTCAATAGTTTTAGACAGCGATCACCTTCCCACAAATTTCCTCTCGCAATGGATGGAAATTATTTCAAATATCTTAAATCCTTCACATACTTATAAAACAAAGTCAACTTCAAACGCTTCTCGGGTTGATGCGATTATGTCTTATTTTGAAAGCAATTCAAACGCTTTTGAGAAACTTCATCATCCCCGAGATGAAAGATTTATATCGCTGATAAATATAATCAATGTCCATTGATCGTTTGTAATTCTCACCCTCCTATATGAATCAAAATCATGGGCTCCGGATTGAAACCCAATCGACCAGCTTGAGGTCTTTCATCAAAATTAATTTTTGTTCCAAACGTAGCTGCTCTTGACATGATAAAGTTTCAAATACAGAACTGTTGCCAAGAGCAACATCGTATATATTGAGTCTTATCTTATAAAGTCTTAACTCAAAATGCCAAAAGTCCAACTATACAACCAGCTCTCCGATATGATAATCTTTAGTAAATGATTGAACTGTTCTATTTAACCCATAGAGGAAACCCTTACAAATACTTCCATTTCGATGGTTAAAGCGAGGGACTACGGAATCGTAGTAAGCGAGTGTTGTATATTGACCTTCGACCCGACCAAACATGCCATTCCAAAGTGATGCACCGGAAGGAAGTGACACATTCCGATGGCAGTTATGAGGAGAAATCGCGTAGGCGGGCTTGGCTGACGATACGGGACAAGGTAAAATCCCATGGTACACTCATAGACTGATGCACCGGAAGAGAGTGACCTGTGAACAGTTATTTCCGCTTGATGACGATCAAACATGCCATTCCCAAGATATTGAGTGGGCGATGGAACTATTATATAACTCGGTGAAGACAGGAAGTCAGTGAGTTGGAGATCAGATGCGTTGGTGAGAAGATGCGGTAGAGAAAGCCATCATCCAGCAGAGAGCTGGGCCCTCGGGCCTCCGCTTGAGCAGCCCTAGAGAACGAGAAAGACACAACGCTGATGGCCATAAGAGATGGGGTCAATATATTGCAGTTCTGTTCGGTCTCCAACTCCCTCTCACACACACAACCCTTTCAAATAAAGTGAGAGGTATATGTTTTTAAAGAAGTCTTCGCTCGTCTTTATTCATTGCGTCAATATGTATTCTGCATGTATATGTGTATATATGCATATTTATTATGTGTTTGTATAGTTAATCATGGTCATGGCAATACAACACGAGTTCGTACTCCAGTCGCGCTATTACATTCACTTTCGGGCAAATACCCTTGGGAAAGGTATGAAACACCTTATCCTCACAGCTATGGGTTAAATAGTACCACTACAGTTCTAGGAGAATGGCTTTGTCATTAAATAACCTACAAAGGTTGATATGCCATTAAACAAAGAAACCAAACCAAACTTCCACTTCGAGTCAGAGAGAATAGAGTAATAGTAAAGAAGAGGTAATCCATATTCTTTAAACTTCATGACTGGAGCCTCATCGTCCGGTACAGCTAAGTGACATACCCAGGGTACTCAATGTAAGTGTCCCTCAACCACCTTTAAAATAAAAAGAGTTAAAAGAACAATTGGAAGAACACGGCTGGGCAATCATATAAGTGCTTTGGTTTGACCTAATCATCTGATGAATTGGATCAGGCCTCTTCGACCGCCCGTTTAGCCCAGTAAAGGCCACAGTTGAGCGCAAATCACATGACTACTTTGGCTGACAGCTCATGGACTGCTCATCCTCAAATATATCGGATTGCCACCCACGGCCAACAGGTAACCACGTTGATAACGGTTGGTCTTAATCTTCTACAGAGACTCTATCAGTGTATTTTACAGCCCCAAACAACAGAGCGAGCTCCCAAATGTCCTGGATATAACACTAAAAAATCTGATGGGGAGGCTCCAATAATGCTGGAGCTTTGGGCAGTGCTCCTTCATTGCCATTGCTCCCAGGTCCACCGTGGCCCCGAGAGGTAGCACTTGATAGGGCTCTATCTATAGGTCGAATAGAACTGTATGACATTAACCTGTGTGCAAACAAATGACTTATGCTAAACTGAATTGTTAGAAATATAACGATTTGATCATTTAACTGTGTGTAAACAAATATCTGATGTTTAATTGAATTGTTAGTTATACATAGCAATACTTGAAAGCCTCTTTGTTGACTTATGCTAAATTGAATTGTTAGAAATAGAACTGTTTGATCTTTTAACTTTGTGTATCTGAAAAAAAAATGAAATCATATATTTAATATATTTGTAAAAACAGGATTTGGCATTAAATAACCAATAAGGGTTGATATGCTAGAAAACCAAACCAAACCTATACAAACATATCTGTAAGCAAAAAAAAAAAAAAAAAAAAAGAAAGAAAGAAAGAAAGAAAGAAAGAAAGGTGGGATGAATGCAGATCTCTGAAGTCATTGAAAGTATGTTCAATAATATTAGTCTTTTTTTTTCTATTTCCCCGTTACCATGACACAGACAGGTGCCCGTTTCCTAATCAATGACCGAATATTTGTTTTCAATTAAAACAAACCTGGGAGGATTTTCAAAAAGTACCGATGGTGCTAAAAACACCGAGTCAAACATTGAAGGATTTCTTTTCCAGAAAAAAAAGGATTGTTTGAAGAACAGCTGGGCTAAACTGCGAAGCGATGACGTCATCAAATACCAATTCACAGCGTGGCATAGAGTGATAAGATTACACAACTGCCTCATTTCTCTTTTAACTTTTTTTTCTTTTTCTGCTTTTTATGGACTTTAAAACGAATTTCCTTTCTTAGTTGAAACATCTGTGATAACTTAATAAGTCTTGTTTGCATCCATCTGCAGTTTGAGAGGCAGATTTCTTATATAAAAAGATTACATACAAATTTTGATATTTTCCTAAACTGGTTCTTATTAAACACTACTTATTACCTGACCGATAAAATGAAACGCAGTTTTTTTACAACTGCAGTTGTGTCGATACTGCTATATGGATGCACTACATGGACGCTAACTAAACGTATGGAGAAAAGCTTGACGGCAACTACACAAAAATTCTACGAGTAATATTGAACAAGTCCTGGAGGCAGCACTGTACGGCCACTTAACACCGATCACGAAAACAATCCAAGTTAGACGAACCAGACATGCGGGACACTGCTGGAAAAGTAGGGATGAACTCATTAGTGACATACTCCTGTGGACCCCTTCACATGGACGAGCAAAGGCAGGACGACCAGAGAGAATCAGAGCCGATAAAGGAAGTAGACTTGAAGACCTACCGGAAGCGATGTACGATAGAGAAGAGTGGCGGGAGAGGGTCAGGGATATCCATGCTGATGGCGCAACATGATGATGATGATGATGAAATATACGGAGTAGTGTCACCATTTTGGTTTTTCTTTGAGCTACGACAATGCCTCCTCCATTCTTCTTCAGGCGCCTGTCGCAATTGGTAAACTTCTATGAATTTCAAACTAGTCCCTTTGTTTAAACTATAGATTTTAGATTGTCCTCATTCAACTTAAAGGATATTAATGGAATTATCATTCACTGATGTAGTTAGACGAGTATCCTCATCATGACTGTTTTATAGTGGCTAAATTTCTGAATTTCCAAAATGAGAAATTATCATTACTATACTCTGATGTATTTGGATTAGTATCCTTATCTTGATTGTTTTTATAGTCATAAAATTTCTGAATTTCCAAAATAGGAAATAATCATTATTATTCACTGATGTACTTGGATGAGTATCCTCATCTTGATTGTTTTTTATATCAAATTATTACTGGATTTCTGAGATACGGAATTATCATTATTATACACGGATGTACTCTAATTAATATCCTTATCTTGAACGGTTTTATGTTCGAAACATTTCCGTATCGACAGATGTCAAACAAGTCAATATAGGCTCAACTGAATATCGGGCACATGAAATTCAACGACGTAAGTTTTTAAACTGTCTTATTTTATAGTTGAACGGACCATTAGCTTAATGAGTAGAGTGTTCGCCAATGGTCCAGGAGACCAGGGTTCAATCCCTGGTCGAGTCATACTAAAGACTCAAAAAATGGTACTTGATGCCGCTTTGCTTAGCACTCAGCATTATAAGACGAAGATCAAGGGTAAAGTGGAGCAATCTAAGGCATGGAGTCGCGCCTTCCCTTCACCTCGGTGCAATAGCTATTGATAAGTGAGCTTTCGGGTACCCTCGACTAAAGTCGCCAACTTTACTTTACTTTACAATATATATATATATATATATATATATATATATATATATATATATATATATATACTCTCATCATCTCAATAGACAGACCCCACAACATTAAGAATAAAATCACACACACAAAAAAGATAAATAAACAAGACCATTCAAACAAAAAATAATGAACAAAAGTAAGCTGGCCGATCATAGTCGAGGGCAAACCGAAAGTTCCCTTTTCCATCGCAACTATACCTAAGTGTAGGGGAGGGCACTACTCCTTTCCCTGGATTGCTCCACTTACCATTGATCCGTACCTTATAATGCTGAGTGATAAGCAAGGACGCAGGCATCAAATACCATTTTTTGAGTTTTTGGTATGACTCGACCCGAGATTGAATCCCGATCTCCCGGACCACTGAAAATAAGACGTGTTTCATAAGACAAACGTATTTTTTTAAATACATGAAACTTTGAGTAATGAAACTGACAGGAAAGGAGAGATAATCTATTCTCGGTCATATATATATATATATATATATATATATATATATATATATATATATATATATATATTCATTCTTCATTAATAACTTTATTGTATACCATCTCAATCCCACCTTTGGGTGACGTGTTATCTTTTTACCAAAAATGGTAATTTTTACCGCTTCCCCTTTTTCTCCGATAAAAAGGAAGAAAAATAAAAAAAAAATTTCCCTCCCCATTACCCACTGTTGCTCACCTTAAAATATAGCGCAAGGTAGAAGATAAAATCTCTACTCTCAAGAAAAAAAAAGTATGAAAGAGCATTAATACGTACCTCCCCCACGATCCCCGTAACGTTTTTACCCCATCACCCCCCACATTTCTTTCTTCTCCAATTCCTGATAATTTCGAAGTGTTTCCACTCCCCGATTTTTTCGAATATCTTATCTTGATAATATTCTTTCTTTTCTCCGACCTACAAATTCTCCTCCTCCTATTTTGTTCGCCTTATTCGGGAGATATTTTTCTGGCAGCCGATTTGTCTTGTTAGGTTAAATGTTTGTTGTTGTTTTAGTCCTTTCCCCCTATTTTTCTTTTCTCTCTCTGTCTGTCTGTCTGTCTGTCTGTCTCTCTCTCTCTCTCTCTCTCTCACTCTCTCTCTCTCTCTCTCACTCTGTCTCTCTCCTCTTCTGCTTTTAAACATTTCCTGGCCTGATCAATTGAAAATAGGTCTTTATCAACTTTAGATGGGTATGGCACAAGGCCTATTGAACAGTGCATCCATTGAAAATCTTAACTCATTAAAGAATTGATCAGAGAAAGATAATATTTAGCCAGTCCATATTCATTTGTATAATTCGTAAAAAAAGAGATTTCCTGAAAAAAAAATCGTTTAAAAACAAAACAAACTATGCAGCTGCAGTGGCTGACCTACAAGACTGCGACTTCACAGTAAGTGGGTTCGAAGCCCAGTCGAGCTATAAAGTTTACTTTTAGACTAATAACCTTCGGAAAGGCATGAAGCCCTCCCCCAGCTGTTCCTCTTGAAGGGGGGCTTGGGCATTAAATAATCAAAGAAATTTGATATGCCGTTAAACAAAGACCACAAACCTACCCAAATATTCGACAAAAGAAGAAAAATTTTTGCAGAATGAGAAATATCTTTACAAAATGAGTATATCTATTGATATAATAAATAAATAAATGCTTTCTTCCTTCCTCGTGACAGTCGCTTTCATCTGAAGTTTGAATTTTTTTTAAATCAAAAATACGTGGAACTTATAGTCATGAGGAGTTGAGAAAACAATTCATTTATTTTAGGCTTTTATCCTTCTTTATTAGCCAGTGTTTGAGCACTTTTCTGATTTAAGAAACAAACTTTTTCATTCCGATTAGCTTATTTCATTATATATATACATTTATTTATTTATATGAAGAAAATTTTCAAAATACATAGACAATAAATATGTAAAATAAGATTGACAGATATATAAATATAATAAAGAATCTTTTTTTTTTTGTTCCACAACGTTTCGATTGTACTCTCTCGGGTCTTCATCAGGTACCTGTTGTGTTCTAGAATGTTGTCAAATCTTATTCTGGAATGGTATTCACATCCTCTTTCATGCATGTTGCACCTATAGGATTTACACTCCTATATTTTAAAATGGCTGTGATGCCACTTGTTCCCAAAACAAAGATGGCAGATGTCGGTAAACAATCAGTCTCGGGAACCTATTGGCCAAGAAAACGACGTGGTTAGTGTTCAAAACTACGTCCGCAACTTCAACTTTCTCCCGCATTTTTGTAGCCCACTCCATGACAAGAATTTTCTATAAATACTCTAATCTTCCAACACTCACTCTCTTTTTCACAATTTCGCTTGGAGAGTCAACACAGCTCTCTTTCACATTTTCACTTACAGGGTCAACACACTCTTTCCAGTGTGACTTCCAAAGAGAACACTCACACTCTCTCAATTTCGACTAACAGAGTCAACACACTCTTCCTCTTTTTTTACATTTGACTTCCAGCAGTAAACCGCCACAAAAACAATTCTCTTCATCGTTATTCTTTTTCGGCGAGACTTTTTCCAGCTTCGAACATAGAAATTTCGTCAAAAGAAACAAACAGTAGAAATACGTAGTCAACACGCATAGGACACTTTTGTTAAATAGTCCTTTTTTGTAGTATTAGTGTTAGTTACGCACACACACACACACGAACACCGAGGAATATTTCACGAACAGTATTAGTACTCTAGTAATGTTTTGAAATGTTTCATTGCATGTATTATTAAAAATTAAATTTAAGTTTGTTTGTACCGCTTTGTTTTAAATGTTCTTTTTGTGCGCGTCGTTTCACACATCTTTACTTCGTTTGCCTTTTTCAAATACTTAAATTGTTGGAGACCAAATATAAACACCAACAACTTACCACTACAAATTGGAAAACAACATATCACACTTTGCCAAATTACATGTCCCCCTACACACCCAATCTTTATAGTCTACGAGTCTTTTGAATTGTCTCCTGGTCTTTGCTTTGAATTTGCAACCCTCCGTTGAACTTCGTACATGTTTATATATATATAATGTTGGAGTTAACGATCATATTTGGTGTTTAAGGACCCAACAGTTGTTAAATATGAGAAACACTGGACTACCTAACAAATAATTTGTTTAGTGGTGTAGGATTTCTGTAGGACTTGACATATTCTTTTTTTTTTTTTTTTGTGGTTGAGCTGAAAACACTATATTGGTGCACGAACATGACATAGATCCTCTTGAACAACACTTCTTGGCTTTTTCGTCTTGATCTACCAATGTGAGAGAGCCCAGTCTACTACTTCATTATTTACTCATAGCTGGAGGGGAAAAAAGATTTCAATATTACTTTTGCATAATTTGTAATATTCCCAAGAGTAATAATTGTTTATAAGAAATTTTTAGTTTATACTGAAAGACATAGTAAGGATAGGGTAAAATTTTATTCCTAGGACAAATACTGGAGTGTTTTATATATATATATATATATATATATATATATATATATATATATATTATAACAGTGTTGGTTGTCACTAAATCACTTTGTGGGTATGTGTCGAACCAAGTGCAATATAATATGGAGAGCGCTCAATATCTAGGATAGAGCTATTATATAAAAATGATAAATAAATGTATATAAGATATATATACATTTAATTCATGGAATATAGACTGCGACCCTGGGTTTCATGTAGTTTTTACAAAACAACAATCATCAGGCAGTTAAGAAGATGGAATGAATCGAAAATACGAAAAAATAGAGAAATCCCAATGGTTTTTTTGTTTGTATTTTTTCGTAATTTTGATTTTCGATTCATTCCATCTTCTTAACTACCTGATGATTGTCGTTTTGCAAAAACTCCATGAAACCCAGGGTCGCAGTCTATATTCCATGAATTAAATATATATATATATATATATGTATATATATATATATATATACATGTGTGTGTGATCCCAAGTTTATGACTATTTTTTGCTTGTTTGTTTGTTTTTTTGTTTTTGTTTTGTTTTTTGTTTTATTTTTGTAATCTCCCAAGTTTGGCGTATGGAACAAGGCCAGTAGGTCTACGAGTCTTGCGCGTCAAGCATTATTCTATGCAAAGCGTTATTTTCGTGAATAAGCTTTGCTTAGTTTGCCACACAGTGCAAGTGTTACTTATGGTACTTTCTGTATCTTTTGGCGCCTCAGGTGGTAAAATGGTTTGCAAGCTAGACAAGCAAACTTACACGGGTGAGTTCGAGTCTCATTCCGCACCCCATTCATTCGGCCTTGTGCCATATCGAAGCAATGAGCTTCATAAATTACTACTTTCTATTCCTTAATGAGCAACCCACAAAGTATGAGAGCTGGTTTATCATTGCTTAACTTAGGGGATCGAGCTGTAACGGTGGCTTTTAGCACAACTTGACCGTTAGATCATTCTTGTTTCTTCCTTCATCAAACTACGTCTATGCAAGTTCACACAATCGATTGGTTTGGTTTGGTTTGGTTTGTGGGGTTTTATGGCATATCAACCTTTGTGGGTTATTTAACGCCAAATCCATTTTTATGTAAATAATCTGTTCTATTTAAAACAATTCAGTTTAGCATAAGTACACAGTTTAATTGTCAAAAATATTTCCATTTCAAACTATTCAACCAGTTATATGTAACAATTCAATTAAGTGTAAATACAGTTTTAATGTCGAAAAACAGTTCTATTTCAAATAATTCAGTTGAGCTTAAGCACGTAGTTTAAATGTAAGAACGGTTTAATTGTCAAAAACATTTCTATTTCAAGCTATTCAGTTTACTCAAACAATTCATTTTAGCATAAGTATGCCGTTAGTTCTATTTAACCCACAGATAGGGCCCTATCAGGTGCTACCACTCCGGGCCAGAGTGGACCTGGGAGCGATGGCAATGAAGGGGTACTCCACATTCCCCAAAGCTCCAGCACTGCTGGAACCTCCCCATCAGATTGTTTCGTTTCATATCCAGGACACTCGTTGATGGGGGGGTTCTTACCCCTCTGCAGAGAAGCAGTCGGTGTATTCTACAGCCCCAGCCGACTTGGCAACACCCAATCGAGTTATTTGTGCAGATTCTTTCAACTTTCTTATCATTCAATGCTGATCACTCTCTATTAAGTTGACTTCATTCCATCCAAATCCGTGTTCCCACACTTCCTCTACACATGGTCGGCTATACCCGATTTAGACAAAATGAATTTTGGTGGATCTCAACGAGTCGTAAAATGATATAAAATACGACACATTCATGATGTAATCGTTACCGTTATAGGAAATGGACACGGTAACACGAGTTCAAATCCTAAGCGAGACTGCTCGCATTTCACAAACGTGCTAATACTTTTGGAAAAGGCATGAATCCAACTTTTCTCCCTCCATCTATGGGTTAACAGTAGGACAGACAGATCTAGTAGGCAACTGATCTAGGAGAAGGAAAACTCCGGATTCAAACTTGTCCCTCAAAAATTGACCTTGTGTCGCATGTGAAAGGGTTGGTAAATATATTGACGCAATATAATAAACAAAAAATGGGTAAGGAGAGATTAGAGCGTGGTATCTGTGTATTTCAATCAACTGTCTTCTTATTTGGTTATTACTTAATGGTATACAAACCTTTACGGGTTATTTAATGCCAGATCTTGTTCTTTTTGTTTGTTTTTTGTATATATGATTTGTAAGGGAATCGCTTGTAGCTGATTATTTTTATATAAAATGAATTGTTAGAGGGGGAGACAAAAGTTAGAGGGCAATTTTGCTTTCCAGATGCTTTGTATATATACTAAGCCCGCTGCATGAGCGAAATTCACTTTTCCTTCTCTTAGACTGGTTGCCATACCAAGGCTAAAGAACCAAGTCTATCCTACTATTTAGCCATATTTGGAAGGATAATAATTAAATTCATGCTTTCCTCAGAAAAGATAAACAGTCTCGCCCAGTTCATCGTGTCTATTTCCAATGACAGTAACAATTATACCACGAACGCTTATATATATATATATATATATGTGTGTGTGTGTGTGTGTGTGTGTGTGTGTGTGTGTGTGTGTGTGTGTGTGTGTTAATTTAATGTTTGCAACGATGCAGTCAGCTTCAATATGCAGACTTCCTAAACTCTTAAACCAATTTGGGGTGATGGTTTTATTGTATTTTAATTCTTTGGAGGTAAATTACCCCTTGCTTACTTTTGTGATCTAGTTTCTCCTTATTTTATCTATTTATTGTTCGTTTGTTCTTGAAATTGAGTGGTTTCTACAATGAAATGATGAGGCAGGGGTAACATTTTCAGTCGTTTTTATTCAGTTGTAAACCTGTCCATTAGCCGAGCAGTTAGAGTGTTCGCCAATGGCAAGAGAGACAGGGGTTTTGAGTACTGAAATTATCAAGGACTCGAAAATCCTCTCCTGACAGGAGTATACTGACCGATGTATAATCGTTTCAACCAATGCGAATTGGTGTCCCCTTAAACAGTCGTCAAAGTCTTGTTACTCTTGACGCAGTTGACTCTCAGCCACTGCCATCAAGCACCTTTAAGATAAAAAGGGTTTGGTATTTCTTTGCCACAAGAGCAATTCGTCGAATACAGTCGGGATTAAATCGTATACGTTTAAGGGCTTGATATGACCAGACAAGAAATCGGATCAGTTTTCTCCAATCTTCCAAAAATTTCAGAACCCTCTAATCATCAAACTGTTGAGTAGATTAGACTCAATGTCAAATAGAAAAGAAATAATTATATGCTGGACCCCAAGCCACATTGGAGTGAGAGGGAATGAAAGAGCAGACTCGGTAGCCAAATCGGCCTTAGATCTGACACCCGATAAATCCAGGATCCCATATACTGACCTGAAACCAACAATTAATAAATTCCTACACACAAAATGGTAACAACAATGGAGCAATAGCATCCACAATAAACTCTTCCAAATTCAGTCCACCTTAGGAGAGTGGAGACCAGCATCGAGAAAATCAAGAAGAGAACAAGTTGTTATATCCTGATTGCGAATTGGTCATACAAGGCTTACTCACACTTTCATTTTGAAACAGGAACCACAGCCACAGTGTTTAACCTACCAGATAACTTGCTCGTTTAAACACATTTTTATAGAATGCAGAACTTTCGCTGTTATCAGAAAGCGATTTTTCAAAGTAAATAACTTAACTGATCTGTTCGAGAACGTCAAAATAGATGACATTCTGTCCTTGTAAGAGACAGAGTTGTACCAAAAAATATGACAACTTAAAACTGGTTAATCTTGTGCAAACAAATGAAATCCTGTTAATAGAAAATTTTAACTACCTCAATATTCGTTTTGAAATATTTGGTTGAATATGTATGTATGTATATATAGACAGAATTTGGCGTTGAATGACCTACAAAGGTTCATATGCCATAAAACCCTAACAACCAACCAACCAATCTCCCATCTAACCCAAGTAAAGGCCGAAGTGGAGTGTCACAGGTCATGGTCCGCTTAGCCACCAGGTTTCCGTTCTCAGACATTACGGGTCACCATCCACGGCTAACAGCAGAGGTACAGTCGGCGTACTCTACAGTCCCCCGTAGACAAGGTGGCCGTGTTCTTCTCTTCGGCTAAAGCAGAATAAAAACGAAGGGAACCTGGTGATTCTGTTGTATATTGACCCTTGACCGAGCCGTCAATCAGAAATCCTCTGCACAGGAAGTACTTGTGAAAACAAGCGGAAGCAGTCACGTGGTTGAGCGGAAATGTGTGGATGTTATGAGATGATACATGCGAGTGCCCACGTGAGACACGGGCAGTCTCAGGCTTCTGCCAGTTTCAGCATGTGGCAAGAAGAGAGCGGTCAGTTACGTGCGCCCAGCTAGGGCAGCGACCCACAAAGCGGCCCACAGTGGGTTCCTGTTGAGTATCCTCCAGTCGAGAAGCAGAAGTGCAAAGTGGTGGCTTTTAAGATAACAGCGTGGTATAGTCAAGAGAAGTTTTGGGTTAGTATAATAGTCTTTATTCGTCTCCGTCCATCTAAGTGTGAGAGTTATATTTTCATAACCAAGTGGTAAATGATTCTTCCTGCATGTATAGTCATTCCTTATAGCTACACAACAATTCTCTTTCCGAGGCAATATCTCTTATCGAACCAAAGGGAAAACCCAAATCGTCATTTACTAAGTGTTGTGGCCCCGGAAAGGGTCACTAATGAAAACGCAAACATGGATATTAGATAACAGATTATATTACACAAGAAAGATAGTTACAAAGAAAGGGTAAGAAGTCTCGTACTGTTCGGATAACACCGATAGTGATCTGCCTCTCTGGCAGCGAAACCTCTCAGTACTAATAACGGTGAGAAGAGTCCATTATGGTGAGATGGGTAAGGCTACCACAACACTAAGCTTAGCTTAATTTGGCGTAAAGATTGAACACTCCTTTAAAATCAAACTCATTAACAATGGTCTACAAGCCTACTTTACGATTGCACCACAGGAGGGACTCAAACTTGATATACAATTAGTTTACTTTAGTTAACACTTGACTAGATATATGAGGTTTCAGTGAGAATCAAACCTACTTTAATGTAGTAACCACCTCCAACCTGCAAGACCGATAACAAAATTCAAGCACGAGAACCCTCGTTGTAGGTAGGAGAGACGGTCAGATACAAGCATTGAAGATTTTTGAAAGGGGTCCGTCAGTTACTTTGAGAGCGACAAGTCACAAATTTTGAAGTTAAGCGACCCCATGCTTTATCTGGGGTGAGCTACGATTTGTGAAAAGATGGATTTATGCTTGACTGGTTTGAAAATACCTGTTCACGTCTTCCAGTTTTTGAAACAGGACAAGAGAGAAGCTGTAACATCAGCAATCAGGTGAATGGGTGTTTTTTTGTAACCACGTGTCTGACATTTCTTTTTCTGAAATGAACACACTCATCTCATCGTCACCTCTTCATCTCCATCAACTTTCTTCCAGAAATCCGCTACCCTCACTAATAATAATAATCGAATTGACTTGCCCACTTACTATTGCACCAAAGTGGTTATTTTCTTCATTCAATTTAGCACTGAATCAGAAGTATAGGGCACCTTGTGGGAATCAAATACAATTAATTAGACTAGTTCGTAAAATATTGTATCACAGGAGGCGTCCAATGTGGTTATTTAATTAGTTTAGTTTAGTCAAGCACCTGGCCAGAGGTATAGGGCTCCCAGTGAGAATCGAACTTACAAACAATTATCTACTCGCCTAGTTAGCAAACCACTATACCACACGAGGCACTTAAAGTAATCATCTAATTATATTAGTTTAGTTTAGCACTTGATCAGAAGTAAAATGCACCCAGTGAGAATCGAACTCGCAAACAATCGTCTTCTAGCCTAGTTCACTCACCATGACACCACAGGAGACGCCCAAATAAGTTATTTACATAGACTATGTGTCCCATACGATTCTCAAGAGAAGTAATTAAATACCCGGAGAAAAATACAAAAAATTGCCTCCTTGTTATCACTTGCAGTGGTTGGACATGACACAAGGTTGGCTTAATGCGGGGACCCCTCAGGAAGCGATCCTCTCAGAAAGCAAGAAGAAGGTATAAGAGAAATAGCGAAAATAAAATATTTATTTATCTCTTTCTTTTAATTTTCTGCTTAATTACCTCCCTTTAATAAACAAACCGGAAGTATATTCAGGTTACATTTTTTAAGAATTTAAGTTAATCACTCTTGTGATGTAGAAGAATTGACAAGTGGAACTGACAAGTAATTAGAATTGGTTATTTGTGTATGTTGACTCAAGCTGAGAAGGAATTCTTTTTGCATCATTATGAAACCCTTTAAAAAAACAAATGGAAGTGATTTAGTGCAACCGTGTAAGTAAAGATTTTCTTTGTTAACTGACAAAAATAGGTCGCCAAAAAGCATCTATGCAGTCGCAAGTAATTTGGGTAAAGATTGTCATTTAGAACTTTACCTCGTTATTATATTTACCAACCCCTCCGCTCGGGCAGGATATGACACAATGTCAATTTTTAAGCGGAGTTTGACAGGTTTGAATTCAGAGTTTTTCTTCTCCTAGACTAGTTTCCTCACCAAGGCTGAAGAACCTAGTCTGCCTTACTATTTACCCATAGCTGGAGGGAGAATAACTGGATTCATACCTTACCTCGTTATAAACAGAAAACACCAGGACCCATTGTCATCAGCTAACAGAACAATGAACGGATATCAGAAGTGTACAATTATAGAAGATAACCGGACATTGGCATAATGGTTACAGTGTTCCCAAATGGTCCGGGAGACCTTGGTTCAATCCCAGATCGAGTCATACCAAAGACTCAAAAAATGAAACTTGATACTACCTTGCTTAACACTCTGCATTATAAGGTAAGGGTAAAGTGGAACAATCCAGGGAATGGAGTAGCACCCTCCCTTACTCCTTGATGTAGCAGCTATCTAAAAGGGAGCCTTCGGGTCACCCTCGACTACTGTCGTGACTTCAATTATATATACAATTTTAGTGTACAGTTATATATACAAAGTCAATAAGAATATATATATATATATATATTGTCATCCACAGACAGTCTGTTTCGTTGTATCACAACTCTTCAATGTGGGTAGACACGCGAGACGCTTCAAGCATGTATCAATACTCGCGTAACTTTACGTCAAAACAGAAGACATACCCCTAAGCCAACCCTCGACTCATCATCAGCTCGGGAATTAACGCATATGCACTAACTTTTGTTTGTTTACATTTTGCGCTATCGGACACACAAGTGCTCAGTTCGTTAGAAGAGTTTTGTATTACGCGAGTGCCATCCGTATATATATATATATATATGACTGTGTCCAGTCGGAACCCAGTGCATGTAGATCATGCTAGTGCTCTAAAAAAAAGGGATCATCAAAAGTTTGTGGGTGGATTTGCTCTGTCTGGCCTTCTTGGGTCTGGGAGAGCCAGCATGCTTCCACTGGGAACTCTGTCTCTTGGTCTCTGGCTCATAGCAGTAGATCCAGCTTTCATCGCATGGCATTTTTTTCCAAGTT